>JAJEKB010000882.1:0-36364 GCA_022393335.1 Macrotrachela quadricornifera
GATCTGGATGATAATCATAGATAGGCCAGATATCTAGATGAAGATGACCTTCTGAACGAATAAATCGTGCATTTGGTGCAATAAAATTAATGCCTTCAGAATAAAAATATGAACGTTTTGTTTCTCCAACAATATACCATTGTGGATGAACTTTAAGTTCATAGATAGAAGAAAAATTTAACTTAGAAAGTTCAAAAAGATGTGATGTATCTTGTCCCATTATTATTAGATCAATATCTTCATCATGTGGTAAAAGGCCATGACGTTGAACATAACCAACAAGTGTTCCATATCCAATCCAATATCGAATATGATGTTGATGAGCAAAATGAGTCCATGCTTGAAGAGCGTTGAGAAGGGCTCGTTGACGAGGTCGATCATCTGGAGTGCATGTCGGTATTTCTTCAAGCGCTTTTTCAATGGTAATAGTTTCATTAGATAATTGATCGTAGAAATTAGAAATAGTATGGTAATAATCATTTATAAGAGCTCCTATGACGAAAAATGCACATGAACCATAGAAGCATGTTTTGAGAATCCTTTTATGATTTCGCATTTTTTTTTAAGACACAAAGTAGTGTGCATGACATACTCGCCTATAAAGTAACAGCTGTAATAACAATTTATTATCCTTAGATCGTTTATTAAAGGACATTATATATATTTTTATGATACACTATTCTGTTTCGTTATCGTGTTATAAACTATATATTCTATTGTAGCAAATAAATAGCACATAGTTTAGTTTTTATTCATCGTTTTAAGATTGAATCTTATTAATTAAATGTATTATTTAGCACTTATAAAAAGGAAGCAAAGAAGATGATTGAAAATAGTTGTATGGTAGTTATATATCTTATGAACAAAAAACTCTTGTTACATTTCTAACGTATCTCATTATAAAAATTGAACATATAGTTTGATTATTAGACAAACTTAAATGGCATTATTTGCAGAAAACAATGACGATATGAATTATTTCACTCTTCATTCACAAAAAAAACTCAATGATAAATAACAAAAAAAATTATTTTTACCATAATATACCAATAGATTTTTGTTTAAATAAATTCACATAAAAATATTAAAAATACAACTCTATCTTCCTTTCATCAACATTTCATTCAGACATATTATATGTCAAAATGTTCATTAATAATATCTTATATATAGATTGCATTCTTGTTTTAAAACGAATTGCACGAATTCAGTACCTCGTCATGTATTTTATACAATTATTAATACAGCTATAGTCAAAAAAACATGTACAAAATTCTTTTGTAATCTTAGAAACTTTTTCTTATGATTCAAAGGAACTATAAGTGTCATTTTTTTAGGGTGACTCTTCGACAGTTATACTAGATAACCATCATAGAGAACTTTCGGTTTTCTTATCTTTGTTACAAATCTATACGATAATATTATCTTCTTCTCCTTCAAAAAGTCTAGCATATATTGCTATTATATTGCTAAAACAAAGCCATAAGAGCTGCCTATGTGATTCATTGTAAAACAAGTGTTTGGCCTAAGGACTATCTATTACAATAGTAACAGATTAAAATAAATCGTTGTTAATCAAAACGTCCAAACGAATCAGTGAAATATGTACCTGTGAACGCGAAAAAAAGGTTAATGAATAAGATCATTTTGCAGATCAAAGTGTATTGTCTGTTATATGTCAAGATGCAGATTTGATGTCTTTATTAAGTTTATCTGCTTGAAAGCCAAGTATATTTTTTGCTGTTAGATGTAAACGATATTATTTTAAAAGAATTTCATCATCAAGAGTGTTTCTGATGAGAAAAATGACTAAAAACGGATCAGTTATGTCATTAAACAATTCATTAGCATTAATACATTATAAAAACTTCAATACTTACTTGATATAATGTTGAGAAAATAAAATCAAAATAAGTTAGTGAACTTCATCATTCTTCTGGATGAAGAAATTAAAAATGTTGACATTTTTCTTGTAAATGATTTTACTATTTCCAAGGAAAAAAGATCTTTACTTTTCATTTCTTCTGAGGATGAACAAAAGAAATATCACATCATGCTGCTTTATAGTATTCTTCGTGGGCGCTATCAATTATAATAGAAAACAATTCAAAGAGGACATGCATATAAGATACTACCTGTAGGAAAAGATATGCAAGTTTTTTTGGCTACAACTGTATACGAAGAGCCGTATCATATGATAATAAACTATAATTTTGAACATACTCAACATCGAATACGATATAGCGGATGACACATAAATAATGGATCTCTTAGTATTTTTCACCTATGACACTGATATCTCACGAAATAAGGGAAAGTTTTTTAGAGAAAAATTCTTCAAGAAATTTTCTACAAAATGTAGATGTTTCTAGTATCTTAAAACATTTGTACTGTCTTGCAACATACGATACAATCGATTGGTCCAAGAGCTACAATTTTCAAGGACAACATTTTGTCAAATTTTTCTATTGGACAATTTCAATTCTTGAACCATTCTTGTTTTTGATGCTATTCGGTTTCGATTAATGATCTCCACAAATTCATCCCACATACTATTCTAATATATTAAAATGAATATGTCGTTTGGTTCGGTCTTGTTGGAAAGACTAATAGTTTTCGAAAACTATCTTACTGTATTTCAAAGTTATGGGCCGCACCTCTTCCGTATAGCAGATATGATCAACCGTGGCTACTTTAAAGGTCACTAATAAAGAATTTCTTTTTGAACAAACACCTACCTTGACCATACTCTTTTGATAAAATATTTCTTTTGCTTAACACCACGTTTCTTATGTGCTTCAAATCGATCTGCAATCCAAATATATTAATCGTTTTATTAAAAAACAAAATTCTAAACGTTTTCTCCTTTCAAAAATTCATTCGTATTCAATTAGCAACCTTTTTTTCTTTTCGTTTTATACACCTTATTGAGAACTGCGGTTTTCACAGTTGGAAAGAGGAGATGAAGACACATCGAGCTTCATATCACTGAGTTTTGTAACTTGTTTCATATAAGATTTTCAGTTGTCTTTTTAAAGAACACATCTGTCCCGCGAGATGTTAAAAATGAATTTTCAATAATCAGTTTCACATTCAAATCGCTAATTCAAGATATTCAAACTGAGGAAGACTTAGATGTTCAAGTTTAATTATTTAGAGATAATACGCATTCTACACGAGAGCGTACTATAATTTTTCATCAATTTCTTTTCTTTTTCCTTTTTTTTCATAAAAGAAGCATTTTGCCGACGGCTAGAAAAATGAACAAAAAAATTTCAAAAATGATATTAGGAAAATCGATCATATGCAGTTCGTTATGTCTTCATGTCCTCTGAACAACGGTGAAAATCGTAGTTCTCTATCTTGTTTCTGGCAAATGTTATTCGAAAAATGCCCACGAACATTCACACTACCATCATATATGCGAACGAAATAGATCGTATCAAAATTTTATTATTATGATATCAGTTGTATAGTAATCAAATAGCATAGAAAAATAGAGCAAGAGATGCTCTATCTCCTCATAAAAGAAATTTTTTGAAGCTTTTTATAAGCAAATAAAGTACTTCTCTCACTACTTTTGAATTGTCCTAAGTAGATACAAAATATTGAGAGATCCATTATTTATGCATCATTCGTTAGTAAACGCTTAATGCATTTATTGACTTCTCCACATTTAACAATTCTTACATAATTAGAAGAATTAGCCAAAAATTTATCATTGTGTTCCACTTTATTATACTATAATTTTCATTATTGTTCTTATTCTTTTATTACCATATTGATATTATCTCATTCTTGATCAGTATGCATTGAGAAAAATTCTTTTTATTTCAGATTAATTTAATCAACTAATTTCTATTTAAATTATTTCTGTTCTATATTAAAATGCAAGCTTAACTCTTATTACTAACTAAAAATATCTGATACAAAAAAAAAAACCAAAAGAAAAAAATAATAATTCTAAAAAATTAGACGTTATTAATTTATAGTCAAACTAGGCCATCGAGATTTTATTCGTTCACGTTGTTCTTTTGCATATTGCTGAACAACAGCTATTGTTTGACGTTCCCAATGATTAATTGATTCATAATGAGTATACAAAAATAATTGCTTTTCAAAATCGCATAATGATGGTTCTATACAATATGAATGAAAAAAGATTATGAAAAGAAAAAATAAATATTTTTACAACATCTAATTATTAAAGCAATAAGAAAAAGCATTAAAAAATGAATTAAGCATTCAAGTTCATATTGATAAACACTGTATCATTTTGATAAAATGAACTAGTAGTAGTTATATAGTGATGATCTAATTAAGCATATAGATTAAAATATTACAAAATAAAAAGCATGTTAGACTACTATTTTAAAAAATAACATACTATTTAAATATTCACAAACAGCTTGAATATAATCTGTATGAATACATGATTTACATGGAATAACTCGACATATTCGATCAGGTGGACAACGAATTGTCTTAGTTTTTTTTTTAAAAAAAAGAAAAAATAAATTTATTCGAATTTTAAAAAACTAAATTTTACTTACATTACATAATCGACTAATTGATGGACAAACTTTTCGTACACATCCATTTCTATCTAATATATATTGACCTATTGCATAGTCACATGGACTACCATGAACAACAGCTGGAGGACATGAAGGCGGCAATTGAGTTATTGTCAATGATACCATAACAGCTAAAATATAAGATAGAAAAAGAATTTAATAATTTGATTGAGATATCTATTGTATGAATGAAATATTTTCTAAATTGTCTTTTAACTTTTATATTAAATTACCTATTTTAAAAATATAAAAAAGCATCTGACAATGATTACACATATTTACAATATATTGAATTTTTTCTTTTATTGAATAAATGAAATTATTTAATAGAACTTCGATCTAAATGTTGTCAATACTTTTTTTAACATCATTATTTTTTCAATGAAATTCATATAAAAATAGTATTTATAGATCATTTATTTTATGCATTCATTATTATTGAAAAAATAAAATTGATACATCATATCTTTCCTAATTAAACTTACTCGGTAATGCAACTGTTGTTGTTGTTGTTATTGTTGTTGCTAAAGTAGTTTGAAAACATGAATGTAATGCAAACCATTGATATTTTGTTATTGACATTGTACCACATTGATAATTAATCGATTTCCAACGATTTTCATTTGTATTAAAGCATCTTAAACGTAATGATTTATTTTTTCGTATATATTTTACACGAATATTTCTTTGTTCATATTTAGTAAAATATTTATTTAATAATTCATTTCGTTCATTATTATTACATGGTGGATAACATTTTGAAAAACGATTTGTATTACCATAAACATATATCCATTTTTTAGTTAATAAATCACATCGATATGTGATTTGTATTGAATTATTAAAATAACATGCTAATTTTATATCATAATATAATGATGAATAAATTGGTAATTTATATGGATATATATAACGAGATTCAGCAGGTAAACGAGATATTAATGATGAAAATTCTGATTGTGAACAATCTTGATCTAGAAGATTTTATAATAATATTTTATTGAAAATATTACATTTATTTTTTATACCTTTTATTGTAATTGAAGTGTTTGATATTAAATATGATGCATAGGTTGAAGCTATGATAAACATAAGAAGAATAATTATTGATATATTATATATTTAGTGAATGTATTAAATTTAAGATATACAAAATATATTATATTACATTAAGAAAATATTCTGATTTTATGTTACTGTTTATTAGCAAAGTTTTTTTTCCTTGTTTATAGCTTTTTAATTGTGTATCATATATTGTTGTTTAGAATATTTGAAAAATGCATATATTAAATGATACGTTAAAGAAAGATAAGATAGAAAACGTGAAAAACACACTCTATTCTAAATTTAAACATTTTAATATATACAGCACTCACAATCCTTTCATTTATGTTTTCGCTTTATTTAAACGGACTAGTTATGCTCATCATTACATATTAATAGGAAGAAGATTTAAAGAGACTGATGGACATTCAATGAAACCGACTTCAATACTCTTGTTAACAAGTGACGATATGTCAAAAAAAGATTCCAGTAGGATATACAACTCAAAGATTGTGACTCAATTGAAAATGACTGGACATAACATCATTAAAACAAAAAAAAAGAAAAGAAAAACTTAGCTAATGAAATGACTTAAAAATTAGGCAATTCTATGGAGAATAGAGTAGCGTATTGTATATATATAGAAATTTCTTACTTGAAATAGTCGTCATTTGAGAAGATTGAAAGTCCTGAGTTGGTTCAGCCATTAAAGGAATATCATAGATAGCTAAATAAAATAAATTTTTCACTGTTTTCGTTTTATGTGAAAATTTTTCAACATACGACAAGTAAAATTCTTATTTTCATAGATTAATTTCCACTGTTTTGTTTGGATATCACACAAATATTCCATTTTAATTTTTTTACTATAATCTGGATGCTTACATTTAATTGTTATTGTTGATCGATTAATTGTTATAATTAACATTTCATTTGAATGATTATAATGAAATTTATCATATATTATTGGACATTCTATTTAAAATAATAAAAATTATTTTTTAAAATAAAACAAAAAAGAAATATTAATCGAAAAATATTTACGATCTTTAGGTCGTGTACGTTTACAAATATAGGGTGCTAATTTCCATTGAGCACGTGTACTTAAACAGATCAATGAATTATTTTTATGACATGCTAAATTTAATACTACACGTTCATGATCAGTAGATAAACATTCATTTTTTGGACACCATAAATGGTTAGGTATAGATTCAAGTCCATTTTTCCATAAATATGTTTGACTATCAGCTAGAAAAAAAAGAATAAATAATATTTGTTTGTTTTTTTTGCGTTTGTCATTATAAACCTTGTTGAAATCCATCAATCCATATAAAATCTGCTAAATAATAATAACGATATGAACCTCCATTAAATGTTAAACGTGTTTCATATGAATACTTTTTTATAATATCATTTATTAATTCTCTTTCTTGTTCATTATCAATAGTTAGTAATTCTGCTTGATTTTTTAATAGCATACAATTTTTTTGAGCTTGATTCCATTTTGTACAATAAGCTTTTGTTAATGTACAATTCTGTCGACGTAAACAAAATGTATAAATATGAGAATAAGTTTCAACAGTTAGACAATGCTGTTCATCATAATAAATTATAGTTAAATCTAATTTATAAGATAAATGAAAAAAAAAAACAAAATAATTTAGAAAAATGAATTTACTCTTTTGAAAAACAGATGTAACAGGAGTGAATGTAGTTGTAGTAGTAGTAGTATTTAAATCTTTGAGAAGAATATAATTTGAAACTGATTCTATAAAATAAAATAATTCTCATTGAAATTATCCAATTATTTTCGAATAATTTTACCTTCATTCTCTTTCAATGCTCGTTTACATATAAATGGTCCAGGTTCTGATTGTCGCCTCGATGCAAGACAAACTTGAAGTGCTTTATTATTTGATTGACAAACAATATTTAAAACGACATGATCATGTCCTTTGCCACCTGAACAATTTGTCATACTATTACACCAATATTTATCTATAATTGGTATTGAACTATTTTCACTTGTATTCCATTGATAAATACCATTTAAACCTATTTCAATAAAAAGAAAATATATTATTATTATTTTTAATCTTATCAGTAATATTTAACCTTTCATTCCATCAATCCACATCCATTGTGCACGTACGGCATGTTTATTTTTAATTAAACCATCTGAATTAAGTAATGTTTCATCAGAATAATGAGATATAATATTATTTATAAATTGATATTCATTATCATTTTCTATTGTTAATAAATTTGATTTATTTTTTTCCTTATAACATATATGATATGCTTGAGATTTCGTTGTACAAAATGCACTTGTTTGTGATTGAGAACATGATTGACGACGAAAACAAAATGTATATTGATGTGTACGTGTACGAACAATTAAACAACGAGTTGAATCATAAAAAATAATTGTATCACCTAAAATATAGACTTTTTTTTTTGTTTTATTAAAATAAAATAGAAAATTTTTACTTGAATAATTTGATGGAAGACGAATAGATTCTGGTGGTATTGGTTTTTCTTGTTTTATTATTTGGTTTGTTAAACAAATAAATGGTGCACGATCCCAATGTGTTTGTTTTGTTGTAATACATGGTCTATTTGAATTATCATATTGACAACGTGTTTTTAATATTAACAATTGTCCTGAATGATTTTTTCCTTGACATTGATTTGGACATAAAAATTTGTTAGATGTTAAATTCTGTGTAAAATCTAAAATCTTATTTAGTGAATAATATGTTTATTAAATCTTACTTGAATTTATCCAAAAAAAATTTGGTTCAGGTAAATTAATATGAGATGATTTTGTATTAAGAAGATTTATTAAACTTTGAAAAAGTAATTCAATTGTTGATGATGATAAAGAAATAAAATCAACTAAATGACCATTAGGTGGATATGTTTTTGAACAAAATGATGGTGCAGTATAAAGATGAAATGGATGTTGTTTATTTGATGCACGTTGAAGACAAATAGCAAAAGTAAGATTTTCATCAGTAAGAGTTAAATCATGACAATGAGTTGATGGATTGTATGTAGGAAGAAGAGGAACTATCGACAGAGAAATAAAATCAAGGTAATTTCGGTTTTTTTTTTTTTTTTTGATAGAATTATTCATTGTATGTATTTTCTTAGTGTTAAATAGTAGATTAAGAGAAAATCTATGATTAAACAAATATATTCTAAGCTTGATAAAGGTTATTTAAATGATAAAATTTTAGAGAACAAGGTGAACATTTTATTCTCTTCTTTTATATTTTTTATTTCCTATCATTCAAATCTTTATACAATATTGTAAATAATATCCAGTCATAATTTTTATCACATTATTTTTCCTAAAAAAAATAGTATCAATTTTCTTGATATGATTTATATTAAGAAATATTTTTTTTTTCTCTCAAATATATATGATAATAACATTCCTTGTTATTCTTCAGTATGTCTACTGATATTGATCATAGTTGTCAAAGCGAATATAGTCAACTTAATGTTTATAGATTATTATCACTTATTAGACATACAGTAATAAGAAAAAAAATCTTTCTTATCCATCAATTAGCTATGTTATGTATACTCGGTACATTTCTTTTTTCGAGAAAATAATAATAAGATCTCTCATTACTTTATCTTATATGAATATTCAAATCAAAAAAAAAAAGAAAAGAAATAAAACAGTTGTGCTATTGATATATGATACAATTGATGAAGGAATTAATTTAATAATAAAAAAAATAATTGAATATACTAAATGACATCAAGAAATAATTATTTATTTCCTTTTTTCTTTTTAATTTTCTACTTACATTGTTTTAATTGGGCAAATGTTAACATGAATGAAAACTGCAAAAGTATTAAATTGATATACATCTTATTTAAATGAAAAGTGGTTTTTTTTTATTCAATTATGATTGTATATTCATCTAAAAAATTCAATGAAAAAGAAATAATTAATAGAGAAAAAAAAGAAAGAAAATTTCTGCGGTTAATATATGCATAATTTCATGTCTCATCATCATAGAATAAAAAAGTAGAAGTGTCTGTTATTTCTGCGTCATTGAGCTCTTGGGAATGAAAGTATGCAAGGAGGACGAGAATACCCACCTATTTTCTCTCTCTCTCTCTGTGCCTCTGTCTCTCTCTCTTTCTCTTCTTTTTCACATATATAGTCAAGTATCAAATTCTCATATTTGTTGACGTGAACTCAACAAGCAAACAACATCTAATAGATACCAAATAGTATTCTTCTTTTCTTTCAATCATTATTAAAGTTTTTCATTAAATCAAAGCAATCGAAAAAGAGAAAATAAGAAGAAGAGATAATAAAAAAAAAAAATAATCTTCCTTTCTTTCGTATTCTTAGTATTATTATTTCATTTCAATTACATTATTTTTTATCTCTGTATCGTATAAAAATATGATGATGGTGAAAGAAGAAAAAAGGTGATCATCAGTTATATTATTTACTCATCTTTATTATTTTGATTACAAAAGAATAACTAAATAAATAATGATTGTCAACTTTCATATAAACTAAATATTAAAAACAAAAAAATAAAATAAAATAAAGTTTTTCATTCGATACTTTTCTGATATATTTTTCATCAGTATTGTCTTATTATGTTCATTGTCTAACACATTTTTGTATGAAAATGATATTATCTCATGAAATAATACTGTCATACTCAAGGTGAAATATGTCTATCAATGATAATCGTTTACATTACCTTTGATACCATGTTTTGAATCCTATCAGCGACAGCATTTTCTCATTTTTTTGTTGATTCTCATATGTCATTGTAATATTCGTTTATGTCTATTGTTGGATATAAAGAAGATTTGTAGGCAAACGTTTTTTTTTTTTCTCTTATATAAAAAGAAAAATGAATATAAATATAAAATTTTCTAACTTATTTTATATGCTATTCTTGTAATATCTCACAAAATACATTGATATATCTACGTAGAATTAAATATTATTTTAAGTATATAATTAGTAGTCAACAAAAAGATAAATACTTGTTCTAGAATGTCAAAAAAATATCGATATCAAATGTTAGTGGATATGTACTATGTTTATATAAGGAAGTCAAAAACAAAGTTATGCTTGCTACTTGTATAATATTCGATATTCATTATTGTTTGATAAACTTGTTGAACAAAAAAGAAATCTGTTTTGTTATTTAAAGATATAATAAGATAAATTCTAAATGACTTAAGTGCTGGAGAAGATATTCATATATAGTTTTTATTTCATAAAGTATTCGTGATGTTTTCTAATAAACATAATTAAATAATATATATTTATGATCAAAGAGATATTATTAGCTTTTTAGTAAAATTATATTCAATAGATCAGGCGAAGAGTCAATAATTATATTATTCCAGGTATAAAAATATTTTGACATGATTAGCTATATTTTATGATATTAATTTACTATAAAATCAAGGATAATATACTATTAAAGAACTAGAAAAAAAACAATTTATATGAAAAATCTTATACAATAATAACAGATGTTAGATTATATATGATCAGTTACGACATGTCTATATTATAAGAAATTAACAGACCTTTAGTTATGTTTTATTCAACATTGTATGACAAATCGAAATAAACTAGTCGATAAATATTAACAAGAACATTCAAAGAAGCATAAAAATTACTTATATCTTTATTATATTTATGAAAATATATATAAATAATTATAAAAGTGAGTTTTTAGGATTCGATCTATTAGTATACAATTATTAAATAAGAGATAGAAGAAGATTTTTTAATGTTCATTTTCAATATTGTTAATCGATAATAATCATTTCATATGCATATATGAAAGAACTTATTAGATGGAGATGTAGTATTTTGCATGAAAGAAACCAAGTGAAAATAATAACAGAAAAACACATTAAAGAAATCTGTCAAGATATATATATTGATGAAAAAGAACAATAAACATTAGAGAAAATATGAATTAGTAAACTGGATGACTGATTTCTTATGTATATATATACGAAATACATGTACATATTTTCATAAGATTTATATTCAAACTACATCATATCAATTTTATTTTTGACTAAAGGTTTTATTGTCTTCGTTGTTATATGATCTCAATTTATTCCATAAACGGTAATCTAATTAATATAAATTTGATGACCAATAGCACTTTTGTTACATATTTGAGCTGATGGATGAATTTCATTGCTGTATCTTTCTGCATTAATTGTTCCACCATCGAAAACTATCAGTTTTTCCTTGTCTAAAGTCCTACATCTAGTAGTTCTGAGCATTGTAACTAGTTTATGGAATGAATTGAAATCGTATAACAACAAAGACAATATTGATAAACAAAATCTTGAGAGTGAGGGTGAGGGTTGTTTTAAAAAGTGTTTTAATTAGAGGAATAATAAAAGATAGGTTTCGAAAAACTAACATCGCAATTCTTTATGAGCTACATAATATTATAATTATACAATTATTGATTACAAAGATCATATGTACATATTTTCTATTAAAGATAGAATTTAATTCATATACTTTCAAAAATAATACTAATGACTGATGCAATGAAAAATATCTGTGATCAAAGTGTGAAAATAATTTGTTATATAATAGTATTATTTCATATAACAATTGCACTATATGTATTATCATCTGTCTGTATGTCGACTATGTACTAATTCGATGATATGATTTAATATTTATTCAATTTTTAAAAGGTCACAGTGAGATAATTTGTAACATTTTCAAAATGAGACAGATAATACAATTATATATCATTATCTTTAGCAAGAAAAAACAGATAAGTGCGAATGACACACTATGGTAAAAAGTAGAATCTCAAAACAGAACAGAAAAAGAAACTATCTGCATACATAAAACTACTTTCTGTATCTTAACGTTGATCTTATCAATTACTATTGATAAATAAAAGATATATATTTGAGATTTTTAAAAAAAGAATTGTTTTATATTTATTAATGTATTATCAACAATATCTTCTCTTTGTTTTCCTTTGATTGAGTGCAATGTAATAATTAAGCTTATGGTCGACTAGTTAAAACAGTCACCAAAAATTGGGTTGAGTATAATAGTGTATTTCCAAGGAAAATATGAAATTACTACTCATATATTGATACTACCAATCCGAACTTATATCTCGTTCTCGAAGAATTGAAAAAGGATTATGCTTTCAGTGTGGCAACTTTCAAGTAGATACAATACCAAGAAAGGAAATAACTCCGAAAATAAATCTTGTTCGAAACAGAAGAATTATTGGTTTAATGGATCATCATACAAAAGGTTTGTTCACATTGTATAAATACTTTATAAAGATCAGCAAAAACATCCGAAAAGCAGTTTCATTTGTTCTTGATGTTAATAGTTTTAGTATTATCATAATTTGATCTTTCTTATGCAATGTTATTCTTAAGGCAGTAAATAAAAAATGTTGCTATGAGACATATTTGTATATTGAATTTTAATGTCCCGATAGCAATTTTTGCTGTTCTCTATTACTGCTTTTTTAACTTGTCGATCAACCAGAAAATTTTCCTAATTGATCTTAATTACTCGAGCAAATGAGACTGAACCAGTACTATTAATTAACTTTACCATATATTAAACTTTTCTAAAAATAATTAAATAAAATATTTTCGATTGAATTGAACTCATATTTATGTCCGTCTATCAGTTGTATCATTAATAATTATCTATAATTTATAAGTTTAAAATATTTCAGTCTTATTAGTGATATATATAGACATATATGAATATTTAGTAATTATTTGCAGACATATAATGGCATGTTGACATTTTTATTCTATAAAAAGTTTAAATTTCTGCTTTCTAGCAAAACTTTAAAAATTAATGATACTAACTTGTCCTATTCATCTTTAGTAATAATATTACTAATAATACAAAAATATTTAACTATATTAATGATAATCTGACTTCATATCGGTATACTTGCTATTATAATAATATTTCGTCAAATAGAACATTGTAATAAAGCATATTCAGTAGTGTTAGTATATTAATTTTAATTCAAGGTATTATTGAAACATTATTAAGCAGAGCTCTGCAAGACACGGAACCAGTCCCGTCCAGTTTTGAGACCAGATAGGACAGAATCGGTCAATTTTCTTATCCCATCTCGCGAAATTATTTTAATAAAAATTTGATTCACAGTATTTTCTCCCAGAATCTTTTAATGGAAGAAAAGAAAACGTCAACTAACAGTAGTAAAGAGTGCTCTGCAAAAGTAAATTATTCAACAGTATCTTAAAAAAGGAAAAAGTGCCAAAACATCCGATAGTTTGTGCAATGCAAAAATAGAGAATGGTCACATATAGTCATATACCGGTGATGCATAGCTCTATGGAGCCAGCTCTCTTCCTATCTTACTATAACTTCTAAAATGCCGTCCTATCTCATGAAGCTCACCGTCGTATTGTACTTGTCTTTTTTTTTGTGATAAAAACATTGTCGTGTGGATATTAATGCGAAACTGATGAATAGGAAAATAAATAATTTGTGTTCAAAAAGGAAGTATAAATTTGCTACATTTTTTTCAATTATACCTCAGGAAAAAAAGAGCTATGTTCACATGATAGAATGAGGCAGAACAGGACAACCAAAACGTCGTTCCACAGACTCCTGTTATTAAATATAATACTTTTATTATTGATCCTGAAAATTCAAATTTAATTGGTTGTAAAACAAGATTATTTATTCAACATGTACTCATAATAATAAATCAAGGTTGTACAGTATATTCAATAGTGTCAAATTTTGAATTATGATCTGAACAAATTAATCTTCGATTATCAATTAAACGTGTATTATTAACTTACTGTTTAATAATATTTTTTTGCTTTTGTATGGTTCATACTATGTGGTCACATATATTTTTTTACAATATTAGAAAATAATCAATGTATTATGATTGATAATTATTGATTAATTTTTATACTTGCCAGTAGTATATTACCTATATTAATGCTTTTATTTAGTTATCGATATTATTTTGCTTTATATATGTTGTCAATTTTTCGTAAAAGAATTTAAAAATTTATGGGTTAAATGAAAACATCATTAGCAGTTACTTTATTTTGTATCATTTTCTGTTTGTATTAGTCGCTTCATAATAGAGATTACTGTTGTAAAAGAAATGAACGTTTTTGAAATACTGGTTGAATCTAACAATACACTAGTTTTTGATGAGGTATACGAAAACATAATACAAATGATTGTGTTAAGATATGTTGAAATGAATTTTTTGATTTTATACTCTTGTTGAATGTGAACGGAAAAATTTTGTGTCTTAAATAATGAGGAAATCTCTGCAAAAAATACTTGTAGTGCTTGCCATATGTTTCGTTTCGAAGATGCTGAGAATTGTTGTACTGGATAATTTGATAAAGCGAACATTTTTTTACAATATGTGATATTGAACTGATCTCTAGAATTTATCTACATAAAGTCTTTCTTCTAACCGACATTTTAGTTCTGTTGTTGTATATATTCAATGAAGTAATTTATTTTCGTTCAAAAGTATCTCATTCATTAACAAAACATGAATATTATTTATTATAAATAGATGAAATCTTCTTTTTCATATCATCAAAAAAAATTTGTATGAAAATATGACGATAAACTGAAAAAAGAACGATATTAAAATAATCTTTTTACAAGGAATTATATGTCAAATTTTGATCATTTTTCAATTTGTAGCTATCAGTTTTAGAGATATGAAAAGTAATATTACTATACTCTATTCATTTCTAATGAATCTGTGCTAGTTGTTTTGTTTTTTTTTTTAGTTTATATTAATATCTAATTACAATATTGAAAAATTATTGGTCTTAAATAATAATAAAACAATCTGATTATCCTTTATATATAAAAAAATATTTTCTTTTTGTACTATAATCAATCAATCAGTGCCATTTAGGAATAAATACATCGTTCTAGAGAGAAAAAAGATTTTTCTTTTTCTTTATCATATAACAACAAAATAGTGCGGAAAGACTAATCCGCATTCTTCCGATTCGCATATATATATATATATATATGAAGTACATCATATACGAGAAACAGAATGAAAAACTAGCACGACAACAAGATGATGTCAAAAAGTCTCTCAACGATTGCAATAACATCTATTTAAATAAAAAAAAATATATAAGAGAACATATAGTACAACAATCATTTTGTATACTTCCACATATTCTATTTACAAAATTAACAAGATGCAATTTCATGCGATTTTCTCTGGTTTTTTAATACCTTTTGTAAATAGTAATATATTAAAAATTGTTATTTCTTAGTTAAATAATCACACGATGTATAAGCAAAAAAAAAAAAAAAAACAAAATATCCTAAAAAAAATAATAATAATCATCGATTATCATTATGCCTATAAATGGGAAGAAAAGAAAAAAACAAAATAATTAATTAAACAAAAAAAATAAATCATTATTTATTTCACATACTTTTGTACCTAATGTAAGTTCACGTCTCATTGAAAAAGCATCTTCACCATCAGCATAATAACGTGGATCACGATCATGTATTCTATTATAAAATTATTATAATAGATTTTTAAATTCTTTTTTTTTTTCAATTAATTAACTTACGTAAAACCAAGTGCATTTTGATAAAGATGTAAAGCAGCTCGATTACCAACACGTACATGTAATGAAACATATTTAGCATTAAAATTTTCTACCATTGCTCGACCTGCTTGTTCCATTAATTTTTGAGCTAAACCAAGACGACGATGTGTTCGACGAACAGCCTAAAAAATAAATTAATTAAATATTCAAATATTTTTTTATTGTTTTATAAATCTTACTAAAGAAGTTATATGACCATGAGGTACAGTATCTTCACCATCATCTTCCCTATAGAGAAAAAAAGAAACGAAATTAAATTGAAATAAAACAAAAAAAGTTTTTTTTTACATTTTAGCTAAAACATAACCAACAATTTTTCCATCATCATCTTCTGCAACATAAGATAATTGTGGCCATGATAAACCATGATAGAAATAATATTTAAGTTGGTAATTTTCTGGTAAACATAATAAATTACAATGTTGCATATTAATTAAATCTTCTGGCTATTAAAAAAAAGAGACAAGATAAATATTCTTTTTCGTTTTAGATTTAGTTTTACTTACAGTAGCATTTCGAACAATCATTTTTTTTTCTTAAATTTAGTTTAATCAAATAAATAAATGAAAAAAAATAAAATAAAATTCTAAAAAAATCTTTAGACCAATCAAAATCTTCGTGTTTATAAATGAATCATTTATGATATCAATATCAGTTTATACATTTAGAATAGAATGTATTTATGATTTTAAAAAAATTGATTATTAACAGAAATTAATTTTATTATCTTAAATATTTCATATAGCGCCATCTAACATTGACAGGTTTCATAATCGTATGATTAAAATACAAGATAGAAATTATTATTTGTTAATCGTATTGAGAATATTTAAAAGACAATATTTTCATACCTTTGATCATCTATCAATAGCTGAATTTTATATTTGAAACTGAGACGATTTCGGCTAGGATTTGTAAGGAATCAGTGACAGAAATTGAAATGATTTGAAGTCAAAATATTTTATGTAACGTTTGCTGGAAATAACAAAGTATTTGCTCCAGATTTCTGTTAGATATGCTGCTAAAAATATGAGCATAATTATAAAATTTTATTAATCGCATAGAATGTTCTTCAAAATTTTCACTTTCCTCAATTGTAATTTTTATTTTCATTATTAAATAATCAAACAATCCATTCTCAATAAAATCTTGTCCTTCCCTTATAATTAATGAAATTTATAAATCATATTTCTTAATATATTATTAAAAATTTTTAGTATAGATCGACAAGACCTAAGCAACTTTCATAATTGATGATCTTGTTGCCTTGATCAGATGTCGCTTGAAAAAATATATATTGAAAAAATTTCATATATAACATATATTATTTCTATTATAGAATTTATTTATAATAAAAAAAACTAATTATTATCTATTAAAATAAAAATATAATCTAATTTTTAAATTAATTTTATTATTATGCTATAAATATCTATTTTCATGACATCTATAAATAATATTGAAAAAAAAACAATTTAAAATAATTAAATATATAAATTAAAATAATAAAAATTTATTTTTATTTATTTTTATTTTATTAAATAAATTATATAAATTTTTCTAATAATAAACAAATATATATATAAAAATTGTCGATTAACATCTTGAATGGAGTTTCATGTTCTCTTAAGAATCAACATGGACGTTGATAATATCGAGTCGGAAAAGATTTTCGACAAACAAATAAACACATTTGATATATAATAAAAAAAACAAAAACTTCTTCATATAGATTTCTTTTTATATTTCTATTGATTTCTTTTTATTAAGATCGACAATGCGTCGACGACGTCGTCTATTTTAATGGCCGGTGCAGGCCATAGTCATCAACAAACCAAATATTCGTATTTTCACTATAATAACTCACCTATACTCGTTAATAAAATCTCATCTGTATGCACTTCGACACACCAAGATCAGTCGATGATGAATACGTCGACATCTCCTTGGTATCATCCATCAGCTATCAGCGGTGATAACGACGATTCAGCATTTTGTGATGGAACACATTTAACTTCAGAATTAGTAACACCAATGCAGAAACAACCATCATCATTATCATTAAATACTGATTGTACAAATACAAACCAACAATCATATGAAAATTATGGACATTTTTTTGTTAAAAAAACATTTCATAAACCTACATATTGTCATCATTGTGTCGAAATGTTATGGGGTCTTATTGGACAAGGATATTATTGCGAAGGTATATATATATATTAAAAATAAAGAAAATTTATAAATTCATTTTTTTTTCTTTTTATTAAGTATGCAATTTTATTTGTCATGACCGTTGTCGAAAATATGTCATATCGCCATGCTCAAGCATTGCACCTATACTTATAAAAGTATTAAAAAAACAAATAGATTATATATATATATATAATTTTAAATTCTTTTTAAATAGAATCCCGTGTGTCATATATGGTCGGATATATCCCGGTTTAAACGTAAATTTTGCAATATATGTCGAAAACGACTTGAAGATTTTTCCGCTGTACGATGTGAAGGTAAAAAAAAAATAAATAAATATTTGTTATTGTATATTTTATTTATTGTTATGTATTGTATTGTATTCAGAAAAAAAGAAATCTCAGGTAAAATAATAAAAAAAAATAATATACTATTGATTAATTAATAATTAAATGACTAACAATTTATTTTATTTTTTTATAATTGAATTAATAGTAAAAGAAATATTATTTTTCTTTTTTAGTGTGCGAATATTATGCACATGAAGATTGTAAAGATTTTGCTGTTAATGATTGTAGAGAAACAGCTACTTATGCACCACCAAGAGATAATGTAAATTAAAAACAAATTATAGAAAATAATTTCTTTTTGTTTTTTTTTTTAATTATTAGTCAACTACATCCGTACGACATCGTCATCATTGGCGTGAAGGAAATTTACCAACAAATTCAAAATGTGCCATATGTAGAAAAACATGTTGGTCAAGTGAATGTCTTGCTGGTATGCGATGTGAATGGTGTGGAATAACAGTGCGTATTTATTAATATTTCATTAACAAAAAAAAATTTTTTTTTTGTTTTATATTTATTTAGACTCATAGTACATGTCGTTCACGTGTACCAGAAGAATGTGGTTTTGGTACATTAAGAGATATAATTATCCCGCCATATGCTATATCAATTCCACGTATAGCTGATCTTAATAAAGATCTTATATTAGGTATTAGAAATAATATGACAAAATCAATACAAAATACATTAATTAATAATTCTATTCTACAATCACAAGAACCTGGTATTATTAATCCATCAAATATAACAGATCCAAAAAATCCTGGATCAATTAGTAAGTAAAAATTTTTCTGATTAATATTGATTGTTGTCGTGTTATTTTTTTTGATTCCCTTTGCACTATTGTATATATAAATATTTATTTACCTTGCACCTTGAAATGTATTCTTATAGCACCTGATTTATCAAAAACATCTATTGTTCAACGTTTACAACGTCAATCATCAGTTGGTTCACCTAGAAATAAAAATACAACAACAACAACAAATCAATTAATATTGCAACGACCCGTAAATAGGGGTACCAATAATATCTAGATAAATTTAATATTCAGTAGAATTCTTTATTTATTTTAATGCCTGCATGAATATAGAATTTCTTCCTGATTTTTCTTCCCTTTTATTATAGAAAAATTTTATTAAAATATATTTAATTATAATATTTTATTTTTCGTTCTTTTCTTCTAGTGAGAAGTTCATCAACTGATCATCCATCAGGTGGTGATCCTGAACCAGGACCTGTTTATATTGAAAAAGATGCTCGTAGTCGTGGAGGTGGTGAAACATATCCAGGTTCAAATGTACAAATAGAAACAGTAACAACAATAACTAGTAAACAAAGACGAGATAAAATGACCAATAAAGGACAACAAGATGAAGAAGAAGAACGAGGTAATTATAATAAAATAAATTCATATGAAAATAACTTACAATAAAAAAATTATTTATTTATTTTTAGAAATAATCAAAGTTTACGATGGTAATGCAACTTATCGTAATGGTACTCCCCGTTCTATTTCCGTTCCTAAACAAGCGAGTTATACTCAAATTTTGGTATATTATTTATTTAATAAAATAATATAATTAATAGATAAAAATCTTTTTCTTTTTACTTTTGTAGGAGGCTGCACTTCGTACATTCCATATCAATGATGATTGCACAAAATATTGCATTACTGTACCTACAGATGATGGTATAAAAATTTATAAGCAAAAAAAGAAAAATTGTATCCTGTTTATTTATTTATTTTTTTTGTATAGAAGGCGGTGATCAAACACTTGATGAAACGATGCCATTAAAATCGCTTAAACAATTAAGCGGTCGTGTACTTAATATATATATTCGATATAAAGAAAAAGGTGATTCGGATTATGATCATGTTCGAGTTTATCCTGGAATTCTTAAGTATAATTTTTAAAAAGAAAAAAAAGAAGAAGAAATGTAATTTTCTTTTATAATAGAACTCATGATGGTTGTAAAGTTATTAAAGTAACATCATCAACTACAACTTTAGAAGTTATTGCTAAAGCATTATCTGATTTTGGTATACATAATGTTAAAGCGGAAAAATATTCGCTGGTCGAAGTATTACTTATATCAAATGTTAATTATACAGATCGAATATTAGAACCAGATGAATATCCTTTACATGTTTTACGACAACAGAGAAAAGTAAAACAAATAAAAATTAAAAAAATAAAATAAATAAAAATTTTTTTTCTTTCTAGGAATCTGTTCGTAGTCATCGTGTAACACGTTTTTATTTACAACATAAAGATGATCCACATGGACCATCTGTTTCATTATTTGTTGGTAATTTACCTCCAGGTCCACGTACAGAAAAACAATATGAAAGAATACTTTTTCAAGATATATTTAAATCAAATAAAGATTTAAAATGGGATAATATGGATGTTATTTATTATGAACATGGAGCAATGGTTTTAGTTTATAATGATAGTGATCGTGCAACACGTGCATTTTCAATTTTACGACAAGCATATCATGATCAAAAACAATTATTAGTATTAATGTTACCAAATATTCAACCACAAGTTATGCCATCAAATGTAAGTCCATTACTTGTATTTGTTAATGTTAAATCAGGTGGACAACAAGGAGCTGAATTAATAACAAATTTTCGTCATTTACTTAATCCACATCAAGTATTTGATTTACAAAATGGTGGACCATTACCTGGTCTTTATGTATTTCGTAATATTCCACATTATCGTATATTAGCATGTGGTGGTGATGGAACTGTTGGTTGGGTACTTAGTTGTTTAGATAATGTTGGTCAAGATGCATTATGTCAATCACCACCTGTTGGTATTGTACCACTTGGTACAGGAAATGATTTAGCACGTGTACTTCGTTGGGGTTCAGGTTATACAGGTGGTGAAGAACCATTATCATTGCTCAGGGATATTGTTGAAGCTGAAGAAATAAAATTAGATCGTTGGACTGTTGTTTTTCATCAAGATCAAGATAAACGTTTACCAACAGCATCAGATACAAATAGTGGTAAACCATCAACAAACGATGAAGATAAGGGAAAAATTACACGAAGAGTTAATGTACCACTAGTACCAGCAGTTGTAGTGCCGGTCTGTTGAAATTTATTCTATTAAACAGCAAAAGATATGAATGAAAATTTTTTTATTTTTTTTTGTTATTATTAGCTTATGTTACCAGAAGGTTCAACAAGTGAAGATAAAACAGAAATGTTTGTTATGAATAATTATTTTGGTCTTGGTCTTGATGCTGATATATGTTTGGATTTTCATATGGCACGAGAAGAAAATCCAAATAAATTTAATAGCAGGTTTGTATTAAAAAAATTACATAATTAATTTAAAAGAAAAAACAAATTATTTTTGTATTTTTTAATTTAGAATTCAAGCAAAAGGTTATTATCTTAAAACTGGTATAAGAAAAATGATGAAAAAAGGTGGTTTAAAAGATTTTACACGAGATATTGTACTTGAAGTTGATGGAAAACGTGTTGATTTACCAGCACTTGAAGGTATTATTATAATGAATATACTTAGTTGGGCAAGTGGAGCAAATTTATGGGGACATGAAAAAGATGAAAAATTTAATCGTCCAACACATTATGATGGAATGTTAGAAGTTGTTGGTGTTACTGGTATTGTACATCTTGGACAAATTCAATCAGGTATTCGTTCTGCTGTAAGACTTGCTCAAGGTGGACATGTAAGAGAATTTTTTTTTTGAAATAAATATTTAATAAAAAAAAAATTAACATTTTTTAAAAAGATTCATATTCGAATGAATAATGATTATCCAGTTCCTGTACAAGTTGATGGTGAACCATGGCTTCAATCTCCCTGTGACATAACTATTATAAGATCAGCACTTAAAGTATGAAGAGAGAAAGAAATATTTTTGTTTGTAAATAAAATTATATTTTAGGCAACAATGCTTCGCAAACGTAAATCTAAGATCAAACGTCGAAACACAGAGCCAAGTGTCTACTTTCCTGATGTAGATGATGACTCAAAGTGTTGAGATCTTTTTCTTTTCCTTTTCTTTTTTTTTTCTTTTTATCTCAGCTGGTCTGAGATAAAAACATATATATGTATATGAACCATAAATTTCTCCCTAAAATAATTCTAGTCATTGAATTTTTTCTTTCTTTTCTTTGTTTGACATAGAACACATCGGTGACGAAACGCGCGTCTCCTTTCTTATATATATATATATATATATTCTTTTTCTTTCTTTTTTTTAATGTATACATATCAAGAAGAAGAGGAAGAATAGAGATTATCATTTAAAAAAAAAAATAATGCGCGTGCATAATAATGACACACACATGAACAAGCAGAAAAATAAATGTATATCGTATATATATATTCTATCTCATTTCTTATAAAAATCTAGTCGCTGCTGATGTTGTGTGCGCATTTGATCTGTTTTTTTAGGCAAAATTCATTCTTTTTTTTTTTCTCTCGCAATCTTCTTTTTTTCTTTCTCGCGACTGAATAGTGTGTTGGTGTTTGTGTTTAGTCCTTTTTTTTTTCTTTCTCGTATATTTTAAATTACACATTAATAAATTAATTACTAGAACAGTGATTTTCGTTCGTATTTACCTTATAGATACTTGTGCGGTTCTTTTTTTTCTTTTCTTCTCTATTTCTTTTGTGTTTTTTTTTGCCACAAAATGCTATCTATCCTTTTGTTTGGTTCTTCTGTTTTTTTTTTCGTGTACAACCGCAGAAGAGTTTCTTTTTTGTCAAGTGTGTGTATTATTCTCATGGCTGTTCTGTATGCGCTCTCTCTCTTTCTCTCTCTCTTTTCTTTTCTCTTTCGTCTCTCGACAATTCAAATAAATATCATACATTTAATATATATATATATTGATCTTTTGTCTTGAAAATAATATAATTTAACCTCGTAAATTGATGTTTTTATTAATAAATATTATAAAAAAAAAAAGAAATTTGTTTTTTTAGATTCTATTATTGATTTGTAAAAAAAAAAGCTAAAATGCCAACAGAAACCGCTGGTGCAACATCTTCATCTGCAACACCACCAAATATTTATGGCTGTTTAGAAGGACCAGAATCAATGTATTTAAAATTAATTTCATCAGATGGACATGAATTTGTTGTACGGCGAGATTTTGCTATTAGTGCATCACCAACAATAAAAAATATGCTTAGTGGTCCTGGACAATATTCTGAATCCCAACCGAATGAAATTTATCTTAAAGATATTCCTTCTCATGTACTTATTAATGTTTGTCGCTATTTTGCTTATAAAGCAAAATATACAAAGTAAAGTTTTATTGAATAATATTAATTATTGTTTTTTTTTTGTTTTTCGTATGTTTAGTTCATCGATTGATATTCCTGAATTTCCGATTGATATTCATGTTGTATTGGAATTACTTGTTGCATCGGATTTTCTTGATTGTTAATTTAGGAAACATTTTTTTTCTTTTTCCTTTTTTTTTTGTGTTTACAATCTATCGAATTTACTTTATAATCTGATTAGGGATGCACAACAAACTGCTTTTTAAACAATGGAGAATTCAAAAAGAACAAAAGTTTAATATTCTTCTTGTTGTAAATATTCGAACTATTTAAAGAAAAGATCAAATATAAACAACATTAAAATTAATTTTTTTTGAATAAGCCAATCAAATGGATATATATTAGACATGAGCAAAGTTGGTTATTTTTGTCGGAATCGACAATGTAAGTTTCCTCAAGGAGTGAAAGTGATGGTTGATTACTAATGAGTATATTTTTCTGAGTGAGTTCATGGAAAATGAACTAATTTTATATATGACTTTCGCATAAATCCTAGGTTTTTGAAAAACAGTCTAAGACCACTTTCTCCTTTACTTTAATATGAAAAATTAACAATCTATGTATATTTTGATAGTTCGGATTCAATTCTATCGATCATCTATAAATGAAATAATGCAGACTAAACAAGTTTATTTTTTTTATTGAGGCGTCAATCGATGGATCACCAGGCAAGTTTGATCTTCAACTAGTAAGCCCTTTCGGAATTTGGATGCATGGTGCTATATCAGGTTTTGTAGAGCATCATTTTGTTATGTAAGGCTTTCCATCCAGTTTAGAGTCTTACTGTCTATAAAATCAAAATTTTTCAAAACATTGATGTTATATTGCAGGTTTCAAAAGTTATTTGATGGTTTTTTTAAAAAAAAGGCTGATTGAAATGATCCGAAAATTTGATTAGGAATATAGGTCTCAACTAGAAAGGAAAAAAGTCTAATAGATGTCATCAATCATATCGTTTTATTTCATCTCATCTTATGGTTGTAATCTATCGAAAAGACTGTGACAATCTTCAATGTTCAAATTTATGCTTTTCATTTTAATAAGATTTATTGGAATATGTATATTATTGTAAGAATGTGCGAATCTCGAAGGTTTTCTGACTCATTTGATCCAAATTCAAAATCGTGAAAATGCTACATTAATGTTATGTATGAATGTCGTATGTGCTGAAATTCCGTTTTCTCACCATGAATTTACTACCATTCCATAGAGTTTCTTTTTAATGAACTAAGAGGCCATGTACAATTTGTTAAATGCTAAAAATCAAGCTTATTTTCGTGGAATGAGCAATAAAGGTTTTCTCAGCAGTTTTTGGTCGATAATTGATGATTTTGATGTTCTTGTAAAAAAAAACCGATGTTATTGTAAAACATATTCAGATGAAGATGATTTGAAGGAAGAGTTTTTGATACATTTTAAGTGATTTTCATAAAATGTAATTGCTTCTTCATATTCTCCTAAATCCATTTTTCCATTCAAGTTAATAATAAATAACTGACTTTTTGTAATCATTTACCGCTTACTCTAGCATTACCTTGTGAACTTGCTGCACCTAATTCCACTGATTCATTTTCAGTAGTATTAAACCTAGTCAATACCAACTTGCTTCGTTCGGTAAAGTCTTTTCTCCTTTGCATTCACTGTGTGAACGAAGTTTTTAGTTATTATGACTTGTAAGCGTCAAGTCTGCTTGCTAAAAGCGACTATTTCTATTTATCGATCTGGCATTACAAATGAGAAAAACTATCTGTATTGAGAAAAGACTTTCATTTTCTATTTCCAAACAGCTGATATCCCTAACCAAAGCGAGTGGAGTCAATGATATTAATAGATTAATTAATATGACGAAGCGAATAGAATTTGTCTGATTCTCATAAACGCCCCACACATTCAAGATACGTCTTTTCGATTATCTGTGTTCAGCGACTAGTACATCGTATAAATTTCTCAGACAATCCTCAAAATAATCTTAAAAGTTCTATCAAGACAGACTCAAGCCTGAACAGATGTAAATCTTACCTGATGGATTGTAACTACGAATCATAAGTAGTTACAACGAATTTTCTCTTCTAGGGAAAATCTACGATAATTACAGAATGGCAAAAAATGATTATCATACTGTATTTCCCATCATCTTCTACAAATAAACAAGATTCGTTTAATAGTATGTTTTATGAACGTGATATCTATTTGTTAAATTTTTAAATTTTGGGTATGCCAATGATTCACATTTTCGCCAATCCAAGTATAAACGCGAGCACCGATCTAATCTTCATAAATGTCACAATAAAAAAAAGAGAAGTTTTATTTAGTTTGCATTGGATTTCTTGTATCCTTAGAGTTCAATTTTTCGATAAATCAAAGTCACAAGAAAATTTTATATTTGATAATTTTGTTAATTAATATAATAAAAAGAATATATCATCCTATTGTTTGATATGACATTCTAATCGTTGTAAATCTGAAAATATTTTACAAAACTGATGTTTTTTTATCATGAGAAATATTTGAATTAATTGTTAATTTTTTAATCATTTGATTTAAATAATTGCCTAATTCATGATTATTGAATGATGAAATTAAAATACCTACAGATATGATTAATGATGATAATTGTGGTGCTTTTCTTTTAGATTTATAGGAATATTAAAAATGATTCAAGTTTGCATGTTCACGAAATATCTAAATCTTTCAAATGAAATAAATTAATCATTTTTTTTAGATATCATATATGTTTTGTCTCACATAGAGGATGATACTCATTCCAATGGTATCAAAATTAACTGAAAATATTTCTACAGTAAAATTCATTAAATTTCTATTTTTGTTATCAAAAAACTAGTACTTAAGCTTGAGTTCGGACTCGGACTTGGTCATTGCTACTCAATTGTTAATAGGATAAAGAAATAAACCAAAAGAAGATATTTCAGGAATAGGTATGGTAAAGTCTGGGTACAACGGGATAAATGATCCACAAAAATGAAGGGCTAGAGACATCTGTAAAAGAAACGGACAATGTTCAGAAATACTCAAGTCCGAACCCAAGCTTTAGAATGTCTTCAAGATCGATTATGTACTCTCGGAAAATGCTTGCAGAATTATATAGATAGTTGATTCAGTCTGAGTTTTTTGAGTAGATACTCAATTCGAACTCTCAATTATAGTTCAGACTTGGTGCATGCCTAATTCCATAGGAATAGCGTGACTGTTTGAACTTTGGGGCGGAGAAGAGTGTAAAAAAAATATGCACGAGACAGTATGTTCAAAACAACAGTAGGTTTCTAGATGTCTATTCAGTGTATTTTTCTACACATGTAATACAATTCACTTAAAGTTATAGCGCAAATGTCGCACATCTCATAAGTTTTCTTCAGATAGGATTAGTGCGGTATTTGCTACATATGATCCATCAAATTTTTTCGAATCAGATACATTTTATTCAATGAAAAACATTCTGATTTACTTTCTAGTCTTTTAAAAAAACAAGATCGGCTTTCTATAAAATTCGAAAAAGTTTCACGGAACGGAAATTCTGTCATCCTAAATCGTTTCGATGCAGAAACCGAAGCATTATCTAATACAAATTACGTAATTATAGCGGTTATTTTTCCGCGAAGTGAAAAAGTTTTTTGATTTTATTTTATAGTTTGTTCGAGAAAAATACAGTTTAAATTTGTATCTTTCAGATAAAGTCAATAAAATTTCTATTCATGTTTACTCTTCAACCTTTCACTTCATAAAAATAACAAAAATCCCAATTATTGGAGGATGTTATGCCCATAACGCCCCCGCGCCATTTGACTAAGTAGTGATAAATCACTAAGTTTTTCTCTGTAAGTGGTATCGCTGTCACCATAAATAATAAAATCGAGAACATAGCAATTTATATCACATAACATGAAAAATTCAAATTCAAATCATGTTCTTTCCAGCGGAGTATACTATTTCCACAATAGGCAATCTATAAAGCTTCAATAACTAGCGAGATTTTTTTCAATTTCGTATCGGAACCTTCATTAATTTCAAAATGTAACATTTTGAGGTATAATTTTATTGAAAATCGCTGTAGTCTAGAGTACATCGATTGTGAAATACATTTCAAGTTCTAATTTCTTGTTATTCATTGTAATAATAGTAGTGAGATAGAAATATCAAACTCTTTCACAGATTATATTAATCGAAATTAACTTTGACAAATTAGAAAGTTTGTATGTTTATAGTTCTATTATTATTAAATCTTTTGTTTTAATTTTGAATATATGAAAAATATTTATGTCAACATCTTTTTTCAAAAGAAAAAATAATAAGAAAATGTATATGATAATCACAACAAATATTAATGATTTATCTATCGATTTTCTTCATCATCTAGAATTTATATTGAAGAATAAAAACATATTCAAAATTCTCAATTTAAATAAATTAATATATTATCTTGAAATATTCAAATTTTCAAAAAGAAAATTATTTAAAATATCTTATATTTTTTTTCTTCTTAAATAACACACTATAACAAATTAAAGAAAAATATGTAGATTAAAGAGATAGATGAAGAATAAGAGAAAAAAAAATATTTATATATATATATATCAGTATACAGTTCTTCGTTTTCTTTTTTTTTTTGTTTACTTATGAATTTTTGAAAAAACAAAAAAACATTTGTTTTATTTTTGTACGAAATACTTGTTGAAATTGTGTTGTAAATTTAATATAAATAAAAAAATTTGCCAAATATGTTATTAATTCAAGTAAATTAACAACTAATGCATAATATTTATATATTATATTACTTGTATCTTTAAAAATAAAATTTGGATAAGCAAATAACATTGGAATTTGTCCACATAAATATAATGTTGATAACCATACAAGCATAATAGTTAATTGTTTTTCTTGTTGTTGTTTTCTCATATGCATTTTATTTTTTGATGATGTTACTGTTGAAGATTTTCTATGTTGTCCATTTGTTACTTCATCTGGTAAAATTGTTAAAAGTGTATCAGTTTGAGATTGAGATTCTGATATATATTTATTAATTGGTTTTGTATCACAACCATTTGTTGATGTTTGATGTGAAATTGTTGTTGTTGCTGATATAGTTGATTGGATAATTTTTTTTTTTTGGTTTAAATTTTTTATTAGCAGCATGTACAGTTGATAATAAAAGACAATTTGAACATATAAGAATACATATTGGTATAAAACGTAAAATTATTTCTTTACATATACCAAAATATTTATATGCTTTTGTTTTTGCTAAAACAGTTACATCAAGATTATTACATTCACCAACTTTATATACAAGAAAATTAACTGAATTAGCAAGTACAGGAAATATAAAACATATAATTAATGTAAATAATACACGATTTGAACTAAATAAACGTTGTTTTGACATTGGCCAACGTACACTAACAAGTCTTTCAATAGTAACAGTTATTGTTAGTAAAACATTACATGCTGCTGTTATATTAGCTAATGGAAAATAAACATTAACTAAATACCATATACGAAAATATTTATCATTTAATGTATGTGGTCGAGTATAATTTGTAATACAATAAATAAATACAAGTGTACATGTTATACAATCAACAAATGCAACAAGACGTAAATATTTAAATGTTAAATTTTTAAATGAACGATCAGAAAATATAATTAAATTAATTACATTTAATAAAAGACCAATAACACATAATGGTGACATAAAATAAAGATAACAAATATGTTCAACAAGTGAATATTGTAATGCAACACTACAATTATCTAATGATCCTATCGAATAAATTGTTGAATTATTTATTATTGTTATATTTATATTATGATCGACAGCTAATGCTGTTGATGATAATACTACATGATCATTCATGAGAGAATAAGATACAATTAAATTAGAATTTTACATATCTAAAAAAGAATATAGAATATAATATTATTCAATACTTCTAGTTAAATTATAACAATGACAGAATCCAGAATTGACAATTTCACAAAAAAAAAAGAAAGAAAATATTCTCAATTCTAAATTGATATTTGACGTCATATTTTAGTTTGTAAGAGAAAGTATAGCTTAAAAAGAAAGTCTTCTGTCTCATGTGTTTCTTTTTTTTCTGTTCTGAGAATTGTCATTGTATATTTCCCTTACCATATATACGATCTATGAATAAAGAGATAGTATATCCATCATTTATTTTGTTTATTATATAAAGAAATAATAATCCTATGAATATTATTTTGACCTAGTAAGACCAAAAAAAAAAATTTTTTCTGTAAATGTTATTATCATCTACTAATAAGAAAAAATAAAAATGAAAATTTTTTATGTACTTAAAATACGTTCGTCTATAATATATATAAATTTTTGTTTTATTGTCCGAATGAAATATTTCAATAGATTTATAAAAGAAATCCATTAGTATTATTCTCTATTTTACTAAATCATATATAGTTTAAAAGCGAATGAAGATAAATTTAATTAAGTCGATTAAAATAACGAACAAATCTTTTATAATAATATAAAACTTTTTATTATTATTTTACGAATACAATAGGATAATTTTACAAAATCTTTGCGAAAGTTTAGTATTACATGTATATATTTTATATACGAATTTGAAGTTTTTCTTATATATCTTTGTAAGAGAATCTTGTTTAAGATTTTGTATAACTGTAGAAATTTTTTTATAGTAATCTTCATTCAATCCTTAATAAGATTTTTCTATTCTATTATTAAATATGATACAATAATGGATTTATAAAGCATATTTTAACACTTGTAATCATATTTTTATATTGAAAATAACAAGAAAAAAAAACATTTATTTTCCGTCATTTGTCTGATTGAGTAAATCATAAAATTTGACTAATATATATATATATATAGATATTTTTTTTTTATTAATAAATTCGGAAATGAACAACTACTTGTCGAAGAATATCTCATAATTTAGTTTGTTAACTACTCAATTATGTAAATCCGAACCATATTTTCTTTTTATCTTCAGATTTTATTATTCTTCAAAAAAAAAAAAAAAATTTTTTTCTTTTTTTTGTATTTTTCGTCTAAAAATACTTTTTATGTATCAATATGAATAACAATCTATTCAAAGAAATATATTCTCATATTTTGTTTTTCTCTTTCGATTACCGGATATGAAAATGATCATATGATATACAGATGTATAAAAAAGAAAACTCACCGGATATGAAATTAAAAAACAGCAATAGAATAAATATGATAGCATAACTTAATGATTTCTTTCACAACAGGAAGTAACTCGCATATTTCGAATAATGATTATATTTACACATATATATATATATATGTATGTATGTGTATGATATATATATATATATGTATAGATATTTTGCACGACAGCTGTTGCCCTATACAACACAATGACAAGAGGTGATAATGCTGATGGTTGTTTTTTCAACAACGAATAGATACAAGCATTTCCTTCTAAAAAGACAGAGAGAGAGAGAGAGGGAAAGAGAAGGGGAGAGAAGAAGAAGATGGCGGAAGAAATAAAAAGTTTCCTCTTAGTTGTTGTCGCTTACTAATATGATTAGAAATGCGGAACATTAACAAAATTAATTGTTTTCGTTGTCATCGTCATCTTTATTATGAAGTATAGTGATGAGTGCATGTTCTCACCCTTTAGTACAAATACAAAGCAATTGCAATGAAAATAGATAGAAAGAGAGAGAGAGAGGGAGGAAAAGGCGAGCGGTCGTGTCTTTGTTCGATCGCATCCGAACAAAAGCCTTCGTTATTCTTCATCTTCTCGGAAACTGAAACAAACAGAAGTCTAAAATATTCTTCTATATCGTGAGTGTCTAAGAAAGACTATTGAATAAAAAGAAATCAAATGGAGAGTAGCCGAGAAGAAAAAAAGAAAATGATGAATGTTGACTAATGACAAACTAGACCGAATAAAAAAATCATAACAATAACCTAAATTATTCAATATTAGAATTGACTTCTTTCTTTTTTTTTTAATTCTTTCTAGTGTTGACATTGAAAATAACCTAAAACAAAATTCATACTTGACAAGTAACAAATGCCAGATTAGAAATAAAAGAACAAAATTTGTCATCTTTGTTTTTTGCACTCAGCGTATTAGTCAAAAAAACTTAGGTTAATTGTTAGATATGATGTCTTTTCTGTCTAATAGTATTAAAGTTAAATAGATTTTATATACTAATAAATGTATATGAAAATACAATGTTATTTAGTATTCACAATAAATTTCTTATTTTATTTTACTTATCAATTTATAAAATACAACTTTTACCTCTTATCCAATATCAATCAAGGTTATTCTATATATAATCAATATAAAATGCTCTCTAATTCAGATATTCATTTGTCTTTTTTTTTTTTTTTTGATCGGAAGTATTGTTCGTTGAAGCATATAATGCATATTATGATTCACTCTTGAACAAAGAATATTAGTATTAGTAACACCAACTCGAAAATCTCGTCAGCAATTGCATGTATCGGTCAAATAATTCTCAAGAGAATTGATAATATATTACGAAAAAAAAAACCGAGCCTAAATAATATATTATAGTATAATACAAAAACAACACATTAGCGGAAGTGGATCTATGTAAAATAATTGTTGAATATATATTGCTATTTGGATATTTAATATGATTAATCTTTTTTTCTTTATCAATGAAAATAAAGATAAATAGTATAAATAATAGAAAAGATTTTTCTAGGAAGTTTTTAAATCACGCATATCTTATCTTATCTTATCATTTCAAATAAAGAAAATAAGACATTATCATTATAGGAAATAATAAATTATAGTAATGAATATGATAAAAGAATTCATAATAATAGAAAAAATGTTTACATACCACATAATAATAGCTTACTAAAATAATGTAAACCAGACGAATGTTAAAGATAATTAACTAGAAGCAGAAAAAAAATGAGAAGACATAATCATATAGAATAAATATATATATATATATCAAAAGTTTATTTTTTTTTACAGTTTAAATGTCATGTTTACCAATGAGAGTATATCACAACCGGAGAAAACTATTTTGTATTCAAGTGTAGTTAGTTCCTTCCTTTTCTTTTTTTTCTTCTCTCTTGATATATCTATTATACTCTCTGACACTTTCTCTCTTGATTCGTCATCATCAATTTTATTAATGTATATTCAATTGTTTTTGATTTAATATTTTACTTATTTTTAATTTTAAGTTTAACAATAAAGTTGTTGTTTTTTTTCTTATTATATATGTATATATTCTATTTATTGTAAAAACAAGGTGACAAATACAGTAGTTACTCCCACTCGACATAGTTGATAGAATTATAAATGATAGAAGATATCTTCAAAAAAGAAAATGTCATATTGATAAGAATAAACAACAGACATATACCTTATCCTATCTATATTATATATATATATATATATATATATATGTAGTAAACATATTTAGTGTTAATGGTGATAATTAATTTTTGTTATCTAATGACAATAACATTAATAAAAAAGAAACTCAGAGGACATTAAGTTGTTGTTGAATTCTTTATCAAGGGTTCATATAAAATAAAAGAAGAAGAAAGAGAAGAATTTAGTTATTAATTTTATAAAATTAGAATGTAGGAGGAAAATAATAATGATTAGGTTATTAGTTAACCGTTAATAGAACTACTTGCTCTTCTAAACAAATACTATCCTATAACAACAACGTGGCGACAATGATAATTTTATTAAGCCAAGTGATGAATACATTTCTTCTCTATCTATTTATCTTCTTTTTTTTTTTCAGATCCTCTTTTTCTATATGCTATTTGAATATCTTATTTATCGTATTGTATATAATATATAAAAAAATAAAATATTTATAGGTTCAAAGAAACAAATATACTATAAACTAAATTTCAAATAAAAGGCCAACTAATGCATATGTGTGCATGATGTTCTTACAACTATATAATTTCCTTATTTTTATTCTAGATCTATATAGAAAAAAAATCACGAAAAAAGATGACAAATTACCTTAACAGGAATTCTGCTGAAGAATAAAGCATTAGTACGTTTTGTTTACACCATTTTATAATATGAATATACCTATGAAAAATATAATTTTTTTGTCTAGATTAAACTATTTCTAATAGACGATCATATATAGGATAAAAAAAGAACAATATGGATGTTTTTTAGATAGAATTTTACATTAAACTATCATTTCTCTCTGCATTTTACAACTGTCTTTCTAAATAGCATTTTGTAATAGTCATAGTAGTAACAACTCTGTTTTCTACTTCCTTTTCGGAAACACTTCTCATATCAAACAGCTTAAAGAAAGGAGAGCGAGAGAGAGAGAGAGAGAAAAAAAAATGAGAGAAGAAGATCGAGTTCCATACATACTTAATTCTATTATCCTACACTATTCGATTTTCGTTTAGTAGCATCTCTTAGTAGTAAACAGCAATTCTCCTAGGTCCAATTATCCCTTCTTCTTCTTCTTTTTCTCTTTTCTTCTTCTTCTTCTTCTATTTAATCTATTTTATATTTTTTTTTTCGGAAAAATGCATGCACTTCATCGTCTCCACTAAGAAAAAAAAAAAAAAAAAAAAAAGAGATGGATAGTAGTCAGAAACCGATTAACAATTTACGCTTGAAGAAAAAAATGGATAGATAACCGCAAATAATAAAGACGACATTCAATTTTTTTATTTCTTCCATCGAATAATAAGAGATGATGTTTATTCTTGAAATTCTGATAATAATTGAGAATAAACCATGGTCATTCATATAACAATTATTTATTTTTTTCTAATTGCTCCAATCAATTCTATTCTTGAACAAAAAAAAAAATACTTTTTATATATTGATACTAACTTAAAACATGCCGATCTTTCATTATCTCAAAATATATACTTGTAACAATAATAATATTCAATAAATAAAATTTCTACTTGTAAATCACATTAAAAGAAAAAGAGAAAAAAAAAACGTTTTTAAGATAAAAAAAAAAAATGGAAGAAGGCGGATGTCAGCAATCATTATGACGAACAAAATATATGTCAATGATCGGATTGTGAATATCTATATTTATTTCTTCTTCTTTTTTTCTACAAAGAAATTTTCTTTATTATTAAAAATAGTCTAAATTTTTTATGCATAAAAAGAAACAAACGAAACTAATAGAATACAAATACTATGTTAATCAATACTAATTATAAAAGTCTAAAGGTCATAAAATTGTATTATCAATTTCAAGTACTATTTATGCTTATAAGGATACTTTTTATACATAAATTATATAAAAACAAAATTCTGTTTTCTTATCATTACCTTTCTTGTCTTAATAGTAAAAAACATCTGTCTGTCATCTGTACTTGAATAAATAGATGTACTAATAAAAATTCTCGTCATATTTACCTATATGATTATTACATATGATTCTTAAAAGAGAAAAAAAGAAAAAAAAGATCAAATAGATTTTTTTTTTTCTGATTTACTTACTGTCCAAATATAAAGTATTTATAGCCTTAGAGAAAAGAAAACTGATAGGACATAGCTTATGTGCACGCGATATATCAAAGATCGGTTCGTTGAGTAATCAAGAAAATTATAGATCGATAATGTCAAAATCAACACAAGAAAGATGATGATGCACAACAGTTGCTAGTTGATGATCATAACATAATATTTCTGTAGAAAAAAAAAAAAAACAAAAAAATAGAAAAACGAGACCAATCAACCTAGACAACATTTAATACATAAATCCGAAAAAAATTGGACTTTCTATTTCTATATCAAAATGACATACTGATTAGATATTTTCGAAAAGAAGAAGAAAAAAAAAAGCTTATTGCTTGTCATTTACCATTGTCATTAATGATAATCATATATTCTTTTTTCGAGAAGAAAATACGCATTTGACTAAATGCAAAATACAAAAATTTTTTTTTCTATAGAAAATCTCTAATAGTTCATCCATATCAAAATACGCACAAATGCAATAATGATCAATGGCAAATCATTGTCATTGAAGCAGGCAATCGTGCATGAACTATAACGTTGTCCCATTGGGAAAGTATAAGTTTTAAATTGCCCCATTAGTTATTGTTTTTTTTGCTTTCTTCTGTCAGACTAAAAATATTGATGAGCTG
>JAJEKB010000883.1:0-66391 GCA_022393335.1 Macrotrachela quadricornifera
AAACCATTGAATACATTGATGAAATGATATATGATGTGATTGTATAGAAAAATAAGAGAAACTAGATTTTTCTCTTGTTACTGTCTAGAAGAATAGATTGATGAGAGCAGAAATAATTCTCAATGATTTCTTCTACTCATTTCTATTTTTTTTTGTTTTTTGGTCTAATAATAATAACAACTTAAATTTCTAATGACATAGACAAGATGAGAAAGTTCTTTTTCTTCTTATAATTATTCAACAAAAAAATAAAATCCAACTTGCCAGAACAATAGAGATAATGACACTAATGCTCGTTGAGTGTATGTCTTGCTCGTTAAATTTGTGTTAATTGGAAACATTACACGATAGTGCAATTTATGGTGGCCAAATATAGAAGAAAAAAAAAGCGAGAAGGATTGAGATCCTCTTGAGATAAATCATTGAGTTTAGATCGTCAATGAAAAAAAAAAGAGCGAATATGCCATAGATTATATGAGCTCTTATGGAAAGATTTATGTTGATATAACATATAGATATTATTTTTATGTTTTCAGCAAATAAATTAACAAAAAGAAAAAGTTCGTCCTAAACTCTAGAGAAAAAAAATTAATATATTATAAATAATTGTTCAATTTCATTTGGTTAATAAAATTCTCATGTATAAATTTATACATAACCATGCATAAAGTTCAATGAAGACATTCGGACACTGTATGACTTTAATCATCTATCTTTTATCACATAACATGTACCTTGTCATTATTTCTTTTTCTCTGTTCTCTTTTATCCATATATATACATATATATAATAATCTAAACTTTTATGCTTTCGTCGATCATACACATACATATACACAAAAGATGACCTATGCCCTCGATTCACCACATCACCGGGGTACTTGTTTTCTTATAATAAAAAACATTTATTTCTTATTCACTTAGTATGACGGTGCAATCGATTTCAGAGAGGCCATCATTATTATCTGGTTCAAGTGGTTATGAAAATTATCGAGGTTTTCTCAATCTTCTTTATGTTATTTTGGGAATTGGAGGTTTTCGTCTTGTACTTGAAAATATTCTTAAATATGGATTATTAGTTGAATTTGATTGGCCTTTAAGATTTATAAAAGATCCAACTAATTGGCCATCGGTTAGTTAATTAAAAAAATTAAAACAAAACAAAAACTTTATTATAAAAATTCTTTTTAGGTATTTCTTATTCTATTGATTAATTTATTTATTTTATTGCAATTTTGGCTCGAAATAAAATTAACTAAAATATCACTTATAAAACGTTCATTAATATTATTTCAAATAATTAACCTTAGTTTAATAATTATTTTTCCTGCTTTATATATTTATCATCGTCAACCAAATCCAGCTGGTGCATTTGTAGCTGTATGTCTTTATTCAATTATATTTTTAAAGTTAGTTTCATATTCACACATTAATTATCGATGTCGACAGGTTTATTTTTTTGAAAAGAAATTTGATAAAAATTTTTCTATAATTATATCAAATGGTCCAATAATTTATCCAAATAATTTAACAATAAAAAATCTTTATTACTTTATATTAGCACCAACACTTTGTTATGAATTAAATTTTCCACGTTCACCACGTATACGTAAACGTTTTTTGTGTCGACGTTTTGCTGAAATATTTGTTATTTGTTCATTACAATATTGTTTAAGTCAACAATGGATATTACCTATATTACGTACACTTAATCGTCCACTTAATCAATATTCAACATTAGAAAATATTGAACGACTTTTACGTCTTTCATTACCAAATCATTTAATATGGTTATTATTATTTTATGTTTATTTTCATTCAACATTAAATTTACTTGCTGAATTATTATGTTTTGGTGATAGATTATTTTATCGAGATTGGTGGAATGCAACAGATTTATATGAATTTTGGAATAGATGGAATACAAGTGTGCATGAATTTTGTAAAAGACATGTTTATAATCCATTAATTAATCAATTTGGTTTTAGTAAATTAGTTGGTTCATTTGTTGTATTTGTAATAAGTGCTTTTTTTCATGAAGTAATTCAACTTTTTTTATTTTTATTGAATTTTTAAGAAATTTTTTCGCTTTTATTTAGTATTTAATAAGTGTTCCATTACGTATGATTCGTCCATGGAGTTTTCTTGCTATGATAGTACAAGTACCAATAGGTGTAGCTGTCAAACGAGTAAAAGATGAAAATAAAACTTATGGTAATATAGCTGTATGGATATCACTCATACTTATTCAACCAATTGCTATTTTACTTTACATTCAGGATTTATTTTATAGAGATTTTGTTAAACATTAACATTTAATTGTATCTTTCATTATTGTTTTTTGTTTTATTATTATTATTATTATTATTATTATTTCTGTGATAAAATATATTTAAAAAAAACAAACAAAGTAATATATGGATAAGATTTATACAATGATATAAGAAATGTTAGTTGTTAGATTTTTATCTTGTGATTGTGTAAAAGAAATATAAGAAAATAAGCAGACTAAAAATGAAATTTTTCTCTTCTTATTTCGTATTATTAATTATGAAACAATAGATATCATTATTGTCTACATGCTATAAATTTTGCATAAACTAGACAAATAATAAATCATATTGCATGGTAATATCTTCTGACATTATGAATATAAAATAATACTTCAACGTTTCCTTCGTTTTATTGAATATTGTCTGCAAAAACTAATCTCTAATCAATATAAAACAACACGAAAACTAAATTATAAATAATTATGAATATGAATTTATTTTATTTTTTATTACTATATATATGAATATAATTATATATATATACATCGATAAATAAATGCAAATTAAATATATACAAAACAATTCAAATGCAAAACAAAAAAAAGAAAGAATTGACAACAGAAAACAATTAAACTCTACGATACAATAAATATAACGTGCAAATAAAATAATATTGCACATCATTTAAAACAAGAAAAAAAAATCATTCTCTTTAGTTATTTTTTTAAATAAATTGGAAAGACTACCATAAATGACACTTATTACTCGGATTCATTTTTTTCTTTGATTGACATGAAAATGCTTGAGCAAATTCAAGACTATTTGATATTGTACCAATTATACGAAAACGTGCTGGTGAATGTGGATCATTTATTAAATCATAATGCATTGCATTTCGAGTTTCAAGACTACACCAACTCTATCAAAAGAAATAGAACGAATAAAAAAACTTATAAAATAATATTCATACATGTGCAAAAGCAATAAAAAATAATTGATCACTGTTATATGATAAACCGGGTAAACGAAGATTATTTCCAGTATTTTTTGTACATTGTTTATGTTTTTGATAAGCAAGATAAGATAATTTTAAACCGCCATTATCAGCAATATTCTCACCTAGATAAAAAATAAAATAAAAAATAGAATATGATTAAAAATTAAAAGAAAAAAAAGAGAGACATGTGTCAAAAAGTTTAGCGTATTCTTAGCATTTTAAAAAATTTCTTACAATAATTGATCATTTTATTTTGTCTAAAAGAGATATTAAATATTAATTGTATTTTCATTTTATTCAATTTTTTAAATAGAAAATTGCATGTGCCTAACTTTTTCAGTTAGAAATATAATCGTGAAAATTTATTTTAGTTTAATATGATTTATTTTATAAATAACGTAATTTAAAAATAAATTAGAAGGTTTATACAGTGAATATTTGACTTAATTTTAGTATTCTTTTTGTTCAAAATATAAAATGTACGATTTATACATAGAAATTTGTTATGATAAATCTTAAACTATTTTCACATTCGCATTTTTATGATAACCACGTGTTATTGTGTTCATATCAGATTTCACTTAAGACTTGATCGACAAATTGAAAGCTTCATTAATAATTACTAAATATACCTGTTCACATTCTATCGATTATGTAAATGATATTCTTTGTATTTGTAGATCCTTTTTTTAATTCTCAATTAATATACAAATCAATATGATAAAAAAGCAATTTATTTATTAAATTTTTAATTATCAAAAAATAAATTTTAATCTTACTTAATGTTCTTTGTCCATTTTCATTTTGTCCATCAAGTGCATAACTTGAATACTGTTGAATAAAACATTTAGTTCTTTCTTCAAATTTATCTAATGCTAATTTAGTCCACCATGAACGCATATTACCATCAGCATCATATTCTCGACCTTGATCATCAAAACCATGAGTTATTTCATGACCAATAACCTAATTAAAAAAAATAACAAGAGCATAAAATTATTATGAAATTTTTATCTTTAATATTTATTTAAATTTACTGTTCCAATAGATCCATAATTAACTGAAATTGGTAAATCTTTATGAAAAAATGGTGGTTGTAGAATACCAGCTGGAAAAACAATTTCATTTGCTGATGGAGTATAATAAGCATTAACTGTTCGTGGTGTCATACTCCAACTATATAAATAATATATTAGAATATTTTATTCAATTAAATAAAACAACTTTTACTCAGTAAGATCAACTTTTTGTCGAAATTTTAAAACAGATCGTCGACGTTCACGTTGTAATACTTTAATGCCATTATTGAAATATTCATTCCCAACCATAGAATAACCGATATAACTAGAAGATTACATATTAGAAAGAAATTATTTCTTTTGTTTTTCATATATTAACTAACCGTTCATTCAATTTTGTTTTATTATTTATAAAATCTGGATAACCAACTTTTTCAGTAATTTTCTCCAATTTTTTTTTCGCTTCATTTTTTGATTGTTCATCTATCCATGAAAGTTTATTAAGGTTATCATCAAACATTTTTCGAATATTTTTTATTAATTCATTTGCTTGTTGTCGATCTTTTTCACCAAATACAGCTTTTATATAGAGAGAACCTGAAATAAAAATATGAATTTATTTATTAAATCTTCAAAATTTCAATTTACCAAGTCCATAACCAAATGCAGCATCAGTTTCTTTAACACAATATTCCCATCTTTCAGGTAATGATTCCATTCCATAAAGTTCTTTAAATAAAGGTAATGTTAATTTTTCAAATTCGGTTGATAAATGTGAACATAAATCGAATACAAGTGAAAATAACATATGATCAATAACAATATGACTTTTATTAGGTGTTAATAAATATTTTTTTAAAATTGTTGATACTTTTGACATAAGTTCAAGTGATAAAACAATTATTTTATCATTTTCATTAACATTTATTGGATTTGATACATTTACATTTAACATTTCATTAAGAAATGAATAAATATTTAATCCTATTGGTTGATATAGTTCTTGAAGTTGTTTTAAAGTCATTAAATAATATGTTTCATTTGGTTTTTGTAATATTTCCATTGGTACTTAATAAGAAGAAAAAAAAGAATCGATCAATTTCATATATAATATAACTATTTTTAGTTACAATCATATAAAATAGTTTATTCTGATAAATATTTTTCATTCAATTTAATTAAATATTTATTTACATCTATTAGTATAGTTTAAATAATTATTTTGAAAATTGAATTAGTGGGACTTTTTTTTGGTATATATAAATAACTTACACATAACTGTTGCAAGTTCAATTTCAAATTGAATAATATCATTAATACGTTCTTTTGATTGATTCTTTTTAAAACCAATTAATTGTAATAATTCTGAAGCAACATTTATATAAGTATCTCGAATCTTAAAAAGAAAAAAAATTTATTTATAAAAATTAGTATTTAAAAAATTTACAATTGTATTTCTTGCATCTGTTTCTGGATCACTTCGATTATTAACTGATGAGTTTATATAATAATCTCGACTATCCAGACCAAGTTGTGGTTGATTAATCTTTTTATTAAATACAAGAAAAGAATTAAAGAAATTTTTCGAATTATTTTACTTACGTGAAGTACATTCCATGTTGAATTCTTATCATCAGGTCCAACAGCAATTGGTAACAAATAGGAAAATCCAAATTTAGTAGCAAGTATTCTTGTTAAAGATACAAATAAATCTTGCCGTGTTTGATTTTGATCAATATTAATCCATTCATTTAATGTTAAATTAAAATTTTCTTTGAAAAAAATCTCTAATGGTTCATGTTTTTGTTTTTCAATTTCAATTATATTCATACATGATTGATAAAATTTTATTGCTTCATATTCAGCATTAAATACTGTTGAAGAATTATCTGTTATTGTCTGTTCAAGAATACTTTTAAGTATAATGAGATTTTTTCGACTTAATTCTTTTGTTGTTGACCAACCTGAATGACCTTTCGGAATAATATTTGTTTTTATCCATTGACCACATACAAATTCATAAAAATCATCACATGGATGTACTGTTTGATTCATTCCTGAATGAATTGAAGATGATACTTGAATACATGCTGGTGTTAAACATAACTGTTCAGGTAATTTTTTATCTTGTTGATGATAACAAAATGTCAAAAATATTAAAAATATTATAAATAAAAGAAGTAAAATCATTAAAATCAAATAACGTTCAAGACGTGTACGTTTTGAAAAATAAATTTTAAAATAATTCAAATTAAATTTATTTGGTGAAGTAATTGTATTTGATACATAATTACGAAGTTGAGGTTTAAATTCCAATTGATGTGGTTCATCAACATCAAGTTCAGGTAAAACAGCTGCTTCATTTACATCTGCTGCAGAAAATTCATCATCAAAATGTTTATAACGATTCATGTCTATTTTATTCGAATATTATTTTTATTTGATCTTATCAAATTTAAGCTTAGACACTACACTACATAGATAAAATAAGTCAGTTGATTTGATTGATATAAATAATATAAACAGCATTATGAATGGTTGAATTATCTAGAGATTGTAGTGACATCATAGTAAAAAAATATTCATTTATTAAAACCTAAAACAAAAAAAAATTTGTTTTAAATAAAAAATTATTTTTTAATTGTTATTGGTTTTTAAATGTTTTTACAACCAATTAAATATAATTATTGCACCTGGACGGTACCTTTGTATAGAAGAAAACGTTTTTTCCAGGTGTTTAAATTTAATTTAATTGTTTTTAATTTAGATTTTTATTTTGATCAAGAGAGTGAATTTTATTTAAAAATTCAATTATAGAAAAACACTATTTTGTCAGGAATACTAGACAGATAATAACACTTGTCGGAAACATTCGTCTTTACATATTAAAAAGCAACAACTCTCAAGTTTATTTCGTCTTTTTTTTTACTAATTCATTTGACAAAAAAATAACAAATCTAATTTATATGATAAGCTTTAGTATTATCATTGTCATATATGGATAAGATCGATGAATACGAATAATAATGACTAATATATCATATTCATTTTTATCTCTTGATGACATCAATAGAAAGCTGTGGATTCACGTTCTTTTCATCCAAGTTTCTTTTGCTAACATTTGATACTTTTTATACACATCACTAAATAAAGCAGTGCAACTTTAATTATTTATTAATGACTCTCAAAAACAAAGTTATTATTAGATTACTTGTTTTTTTTTTTGTTCTCATGTGGTTCTATTCGGAAGTCAAACTAAATACAAATTAAATCTCGATATGAATTTAGTTTTGATAAGAACAATAACTTCAGATTCGGACCCAGGACTACAATTCTTCAAACGACTAAATTTAAATGATATTGTAAACCTTTTGTCTATTTTTAGATTATTCTAAATAATAATGAAATATGACTAAATCATAATAATGTCAACAATTTTAAATTCTCCTAAAACATCAAATTCTTCTAGTATTCCAATTGTTCGTGGCTCAAAATTTTCTCCATCTGCTGAAAAATCTTCTCATCAACATCGTTCAACATTTCATTTATCAAATTTATTTCATACAATAACAAAATTTAGTCGAAATATTCGAACAACAAATTCATTTATACGATCAACATCAACAAATCCAAATGATCAACATAATAAATTAACTCGTCGTTCATTTACAAAAACTGATCCTTTATCATCATCAATAAATCGTCCATCATCTTGTTTTATTCTTTTTTCTCCAACAAAAAAAGAACAAGAAACATGTTTATTTTTTAAAAAATCAATTAATGAAAATATTTCACCAAAATCTAATTCTATATCATCATTTAGTAAAATTAAACGTGTTTCATCTTTTCTTTTACCTTTAAAACGTAAACAATCATTATCATTAAATCATAGTCTTTATGAACGACCATTTAAAGCAAAAGAATCAACTAAACGACGTTCTCGTATTCTTAATTATTCAATATTTAAACATAAAAATTCAAATTCAATAAATACATCATTATTATCTGGAATATTTGGATATAAAATAAATTCAGCACCTATTAAATTAATTCAAACATCTTATATTCAATTTGATATTATTCAAATTGATCTTATTTTACAAATAAAATTAAATATATCTTTATATAATAATTATCAATCAATATTATATGATATACCAAATTGGTCGTTTATTCAATTATTAAAACCAATTTATGGTGTTTTATTAGAGAAACAAACATTAATTTTATTTCAACCAAAATTTTATGATAAAAAATTTCATGAAAAATATATTTATTATGATTTTATTTATACACAATTTCATCAAATAAAATGTGAAGAAAATCATTTTATTCATATTGGTTATGATCCTTTAGCATTTACAACTATTCAAATACCTTTACAATGGATATCAAAAAATCATTTTAATGATTATCAATTATCGTCAAAGGTCTGTTCATTTTATATTATAATTGAAAAAAAAAAAGAAATATTCTTATTTTCAGAAGATTGAATAAATTATTTGGTAATGTATAAGTAATACTTATGCTTATAGTATAATAGATCTGCACGCTTTGCTTCTATAATATATTCTTAAAAATATGATTTAATTTTCGAAGTTTTTATGTATAAAATTAAATTTATAAATGTAATTGAAATTTATATTGAAATCGACGAGATTTTCCTTAGAATATTTAATAATCGATTGAATGAGTTTAAGAAAAATTTCTAAATTAATTTTAGGAATATTGATAAATATCTTTTTATGAATAAAAATTTCGAAATCTTTCTCATCTAAAGTTAGTTCATTTATTTAACACATTAAATAAATACTAAAGTTTCTTTTTTGAGATCTAATGACATTTTTCTCATAGATTAATATCAAATAAATAGTATTTAGTTATTTATTTCTGTAAATAAAAATAATATAAACTCATAAGTATTATCAGAATCATCAATATCAAATGTGTAGTAGACTTACTTTTTGAGAACGAATATATGAAGAATTATCTAATCGTTAAAATTGACGATGAGTTCACTTTTGCATAACTCAATCTATTATTTTTAAATTATGCATTTCACTTAGATATATTGCTTTTGTTTTCACTATTGATTTCATTCTTTTGTTTTGCATAAAATCCCTTCCTTTTAAAATCTAACAAAAGTGTGATTATGAAACATTTTTATTTAATCATTTGTTATTAAACCTTTTTTGATCCTTTTTCTTTTGTTTGTTCTTCAAGTTCATAGCATTACAAACGACAACGAAACAAAATATGATATTAATGTATAACAATCATCAACTATTTGGTAAATATTTCTTCATATTTAAGAATTTTATTTTTTTCATAATACGAAAATAAGTTTTAGATTGTTGGTTTTTCAATAAATTAATCGACTGAGAATATTTCCTCTCTCGCTTTCTCTATGCATCTCTTGATAAAGTCAATTGTTGATTTTTTTGTGTCTCACAGCATGAGGCATGATATTCATTCGTTCGGAAAAAAAGTCCTATCATCGTATCACATCTGTCTACAGGAATAGAATTGAACGAAAGAGGAAAAAAAAATATATTTTTTCGTTTCTTCTCGTTTATGTATTGGTTGATATTATTTAATTTTTCTCTTTTTTTTTCGCTGGGTTAGTTTGAATATCTTTCATATCATTATTTTAAACAATCATCTAACAAATAGTTTCATTGAAAAATATAAAACTTTCTAATGCGAAAAATACGTTTTCGTTATATAAAAGAAAATGGAAAATCAACATGTGTTACAGTTCGATGTAATGTTAAACGTAAGTTAATTATAATTATTTTGATTTTGTTTTTTAAATTTTATTTATGAAAAACAAGAGGGAGAAGATTTATTGATTTCATACTCGATCTATTTTTTTGTTGTTTTATCAATTATAAAAATCGCATGTAGACAAATCAAGCTTCCCTTAGGATGATTGATCATTGATTGACAAGATGTCATTTTTAAAAGAAAAAACTTTGTGTTTAAATATTGATTCATTTTGTTAGCAACATCAGGTAAGCGAACATAGTTTCAATACTTACCACATCAAACAAATATATGTTGACATCGTTATGTCTTTTTATTGATCATAGAAGTGGTTATAGAGTTAGAATAATGATAATAAGTTTTATTGAGAAATAAATATTTTTTGTTTAAATTTTCCAGAAGGAAAAAACATTATACGATTCTTTTTTGTTCTTTTTTTTTTGTCTATTCATCATTCAGTTCATTAACATCTAGTGAATAAATCAATGAATTAGATAATAAAATAAATGATGACGACACCAAAAGATTAAATTTTTTGTTTGAAACTTTACAGATTTCTCAATGAGCACATCAAGAGAAGCTAAGTGAATTAAACAGACAACATCATCATCATTAACACGGATCATTGCTAGTAGATAGAAATGCTAAGTAATCTCAATGATGATGGGAGCGAATAGAATTTTCCCACATTATCACGAGTTATTTTTAGTTGGGATTGTGTATCAACTATATGTAGAATAAAACATCATGTTCTTATCGCTCTTCATCGAACATGGTGATGATGATTAGAGTATATACATTTGCTAATTCACTAAAGAAACGACACACGTTCGTATCAAGATGTTAATCAAATAAAAACGAAAACAGATTGAAATATATTGAGAAAGTTAATGTACATATAGAATAAGGCTTAGAAATGTGTATTTAATATTTTATGTAATGATGATTATTGAAATGTATGTAAAAGGTGTTGAAAAAAAGTTATTTCCGGTAAACGAAAACGTCCTAATCAATTGAACAGTAGTAACATAGAAAAAAAAATGAAATATTCTTATTTATATTATTTTAAGACTAGTTTAATGTGTTAAAATCTAAATTCTTAAAAGGCTTTCCGTGCTAATGATTGTTTGCTATTCTTCTATTTTTTTTTCACACACATTTGAAAAGATGTGTAACTGTTTTTTTTAAACATAACGATTAACAAGAGGTCAAATGATTGACAAAATTAGTGGACATGAGTTCATACGACAATAACTATCTGTCGGTATGCATATTGTCTTTTAAATCAAACTCAATCTGATAAAAACCATTACAATGCATCTGCATGTTGTTTAAAAGAGAAGAGTCAAAATTATTATCTCATTTATCATATAAAAGAATAAAAATTGACATTAGTTTAAGCTTTATAGAAGAAATAAACAAAATGAATAATCGTTATTTAATGAGACTAGTTTTCTTATACACCTGATCAATCGTTTTAGTTGTTTAAAAATAAAAACAAAAATAGATAACAGTTGGTATATCTGTCGGAATCTAATACAATAAAAGAAGATCATTTTTTTTATTCTTATTTTTTTGTTTTCTATTCTTAGGTAATGCTTCACTCATTTCCGAAGCACTTAGACATTATCAACGATTAGAAAATGAAAATCATGGACAAAGAATAATAGAAAAATCAACAAGAAAATCTGACAAACAACATCGACGTCATTATCAGATAAAAGAATGTAAAATTCGACCAATTATAGCTCAACAAGCTATTACACATAAAATTAAAGTTAGTTGATTAAATAGAATAACAATTTTTTTATGCCTAAAAAAACAAGAATTTCAAATATAGAAAGAAAATATTTAATGCTGAATTTTCATATACAAATGAGTTATGTTCGAACTCTGAAAAAAAAGCACAGACTTTGTAGATTTCAAAATCTTAAAATCATCTGTTTTACTTAAGCAATAATATATAAGATAAATTTTGATCTTAGTTCCGATATTTTTGGCAAAAATGAAAGGTATTTTAATCTTTATATATAGAGTGTATAATGTTGATTTTTGAAAGAAAAATTTGAATTAGATCTTTAAATAAATATGTATTTTTCTAGCCAATATCTCATCATTTCGATCCAATTCAATTACGTCGTAAACAATGTTCATCAACATTAATTGATGAAGATATTTCCATACAGTCTAAACATAATTTTAATTGTCTTACATCATCATCATCATCATCATCATCTGGTACAAAATCTCTTTTTCTTTTTTTTTTATTATTTTCTTTTTTGTTTATCTTCAAATAGGTTTTCGAAGTAATTCTCATTCATCAAATATTCAAACATCATCGTTAGTTGGTAGTACAGAAATTCCAATATATAATAATGGTCTATCAAGTGAATCATCAAAATTAGCATATCATATATCAGATATAAATAAAAATCCACATATATGGTATAACCAAGATGTACGAATAAAAATTTGTGAAGATAATTTAAAACGTGCAAATATTATTAAAGAAATTTATAAAACTGAACATGATTATTTAGGACATTTGAAAAATTTAATTGATGTAAATTAATATTAATTTTAAGAAATAAAAATAAATTGAATTTTTTTTGCTTTAGGGTTATTTAAAAAAAATGCGTTTACATACTGATTTATTTTCTGCTAAACAAATTGAATTATTAATGGGTAATATTGAAGAAATATATCAGTTTCAACAATCATTTTTTCAATTATTAAAATTATCTATTAATGAACAAAATCCACATGAAAGTCTTATTGGAAAATGTTTTCTTTTATATGTAAATTTGAAATAATAATAATAATAAAAAAAAGAAAATTTTTCTTTTTTTTTAATTTATTTTAGAAAGAAGAATTTAAAATATATTCAGATTATTGTATTAATCATCCATTATCATGTTTAGAATTAATTAAACTTGAAAATAATATTATTTATCAAAATTTTTTCGAAGTAAATTAAATATATAAATATATAAAAATTTAATTTATTTTTTAAATTTATTTTAGACATGTCGTTTACAAGCAAATATGATTGAATTAAAATTAGATGGTTTTCTTTTATCACCAATTCAACGTATTTGTCAGTATCCATTACAATTAAATGAATTATTAAAATATACACCAAATAATCATAAAGATTATGAAAATATTCAACAAGCAGTAAATACAATGAGAGATGTTGCAAGTTTTATTAATGAAAGAAAACGACGTATGGAATATGTTGAAATTATTCATAAATGGCAATCTACTGTTGAAAATTGGCAGGTATAATTAAATTCATCATGAAAAAAATATTTGCCGTGTGAGATAGATTGACTATAAGTATTCGATTGATGATTAAAGAATTATTGAAATCTATATAGAACGACAGAAAACGGAGAAACAAGGAATAAATAATGGATTTGTTACAGATTTTTCGGATTTTTCTAAAAGGAAAACAAAATATACCAAAAGATACAGGATGGACAGCTTGATAATTTACATAAAATGGCTTATTTTCTAGTTGTGTTTTTTCAAAATGTATAAAATTCTAATGTAGTAACGTGGCAAGAAAAATGGATTGAAAAGTGCAGCCATTCATTATATCCGGCTCTGTTTTTACAGCTATTTCTGTACAATTACTTTTCATTTTTCTTCCAAATATATCTAAAATAAGTTGTTGCTATTCCAAGCATACATATTCTGGTAGACAATTGGAAACTCTATCTTTCGGTAGAGTGCCTTAATCATAGCGATAATATAGGAAAGATCTTAAAAATACTAACAGCACAATAATTTCGGATAATTCTAAGAACTACCAAGCTCTACCAAGAGAAGAATGTTGAACAAGACGAGACAAATTCAAACTGAGATAAGATGGGATCAGCAGCAGTGTTTTTTTTTGTAATTGGTGTCGTAGCTTTCGTACCTAAAAAAAAATGGACAATTTAAAGTGCCAATAAATATTCTTTATTTTTAAAAGTGTAATTTTATTTATTATGTAATTTTAGGGAAAAAATTTAATTGAAACAAGTACACAAGGTCTTGGTCGTGCTGATGCTTATTTATATCAAAATGGTAAAAAAGAACAAGTGATTTTATTTCTTTTTGATCATGTACTTATTATTTGTAAAAAAGTATGTTTATTAAAAAAACATTTTTTATTTATAAAATTTTCTATTATAAAATAGGATCGACGAAATTCTTTAATTTATTTTGGACGTGTTAATTTAGATAATTCACAATTTGAAGATCTTATTGATGGAAAAGGTAACTAAAAATAAAGAATTAATTTGTAAATTTAAAAATAAAAAATACCTTTTCGTTTAAAGTATCTCGTTTAGATGAAGAAAATCTTGTACATTTATTATTTGCTTGGCATATATATGATTGTATACAAAATAAAACATATTTATTTGCACATCGTACACCATTAGATAAGATGCAAATGATTGATGCATTAGAATATGAACGTGCATATGTTGAAGAAAATTTATCAAAAGGTTTAGAAATTCCGCTTTATACACGATTAGCAACACTTAAAACGCAACAATATCTTGCGGAACAACCAATACCAATGGCTAGATCAACAACAGCAACTTCATTTCCTTTAATAACAAAACCAAGTAAAAACAAAAAACATATAATAAAAATTTTTGATTATTTTTAATTAAAATTTGTCTTTGTTTTTTTTTGAAAATAGATCGTTCAATATCAGCAATACTTCGAACGAGTAATTCACAATGTAATAATCAATCAATAATAAATACAGCTGTTGATCATCCACCAGTATCACGACGTCGTTTTGTTCCATCACGTAAATCATCATTACCAAGAGTTGTACATAGTTCATCTCGTGATTCATCAATTGATGACAGTTTACGTTCAATGAAATCACGTTTTCGTTTTTGGTCGTAATTGGAAAACTAATCTTTCTTTTTTTTTCTTCCTCTTCTTCTTCTTCTGTTTATATGTCTATTTATATACGGTGTTTCTTCTTGCTGAAAATGACTACGCACAGTTCTGAATGAAAAAACGATCTGTGTTTTTTTTTTATTTTGATTAAATAAAAAAGACATTAAAAATATATGTTCAACAAAGTGATATAAGAAACACTTTTTTTATGATCAATTCTAAATGATAAAATCTGGAGGTTGAATAATTTACCTTCTTTTTCATTGAATATATCTTAAAGATATTCAAACATGCAGAAGAACTAGGCAATATCAATACTAACTCTATGCCTGATTGGCTTTCTATTTATTACAGTAATGTTCTTTATTTTAACAGTACACCTGCGACTTCTCTCTCTCTCCAGATACATTTTATAGTTCAAACTTATATTTAAGAAAAAGTTCTTATTCTTTTATTACAAAATTTTCTACTCGCAATAAACCCTATCCATCTAGAAAATAATTGAAGATATTAAACCTACAATTGTTTAAATTGAAGAGAATTAATAATAATATTAAACTAAATAACTTATTATCTAAAGGATTCTTGTTCATTACAGTCTATATAGACATTCAATGCGCGCACTTTTTCTTTATTAACCATCGCATATCGTTGATCAATAGTGTAATACGATTAAACACCTGCGCACAGATTTTCTTAACTAGCAAAAACAATAATTCACAGATTGATACATCATTAAAAAAAAGCAAAATGATATTTGAAGATGGTACAAATCTTTCAAATGATTTTATTCCTAATATTGATTTAACATCTTCAAATAAAATTCAATTATTAACAAATTCAACAATATCTAAGGTAGAATCTATGAAAATTAAAAATATTTTTATATTAATTTATAATATAAAATAGTCAGTTCAAATAATTAGTACACAACGAGGTAAACGAAAACTTTTATTTGATGGTTATATTTATCGTTTTGATCGATCTAATCATCGTGGTATTGAACAATGGAGATGTTCAAAAAAAAGTTGTCGTGGACGAATTCATGTACATAATTCACTTTTATTTTCATCAATAATAAATCATACAAATATAACATTAGTTTCATCTCATTCACATACAGCTGAACCAGCTCAATGTCAAGCTGCTATTATTATTGATCATATTCGAACAAGTGCTCAATACAATCAACATGAATCACCAAAACAAATTATTAATCGTTTATTAAAGTTAAAATATCGATAAAAAAAGAAAAATAAAAAATTTTTTTTATTTATTTCTAGATCAGTTACTGATGAAACAGTTGCTAATCTTCCTTCAATCACAACAAGTAAATTGTATTTTAATTTAAAATAAAATATAATTTTTCTTTTTTTCTTATTTAGTGCAACGAAGTATTCAACGTCGACGTCAACAACAAAAAACTCTTGATTCTTTCTCAATTAATATTAATCATCAAGAAAATTTAAATAATATTCGAATTATATATCGTTCAATACATGATATTTCACAATTACATATAAATGAGCTTGAATATAATCAAATATTAATATTAACATGTGAAAATGAAAATAATTATCGAAATAAATTAGCAAATACACCAATATGGCTATGCACAACATTTAATGAAGTAAGATAATTAGTTTTTCTTTTCCTATTAAATACTTAGGACAGTGAAAGTTCTTTTTCACTACAAAAAGTGCATTAACAATAAGTTGCAATAATTTTTAACAGCCGAGCCAAAAGTTGTAATTTTCAGAACTTTCTGCATTACTTATACTTTTTTCAATGCAAATCTTTTTCTGGTTACCTATTGTCTAACAATATACGAGTATAGTACTAATAGACGACATATTTAGGGCGCATTAAAAGTTTGTATCTCGCCATTTAAAGGACCTTGTCGGATATGGTGCACCGATTCAGAAATAAGAAACAAATATATCATGTTGTAGAACTTTTCCAAACGTATCCAATGATATATATAGTAAATCCTGTTTTCATAGAATTTTGAAAAACCTAGAGTCAATTTATTGATAGATGCCTACACATTCATATCCATCCATATCTACACCCGTACCTGAGGACCATAAGTTAATGATTATTTTGGTTCTTGTTATTAATTGAAAAACCTATGTAAAATATTGTTTCTCACATGTGACTCTGCAGAGTTTTTAATGGGCTACAACCTCATATACACACTATCTCCAATCATCTTGTGAATAAGGCTGATCTTTACATACAATGATGATAAAATCAATACTCTAATTTGGAATATCCTTCTTTATTTAAACAGTTCATAAAGTCGGTTACAGTATGACGCAACGAATCTAAATCCTTTTTTGATTAGACTTGGTTTACTTAAGTTCCATACTCAAAAGTCACATGATGTTATATCTGAAGTATTAGATAGATGTGGCATTATTATGTTACCTTCTAATTCAGGATAATTATACATATTCCTCTGAATATTTGTTACCCTGTTATAAATGGATCACTATTGCAGATTGAATGAGGAAACAAACATAGGAGAAGAACACAAAGTGAAGACCCTTCGAAAACAATTTAAATTAATGTAACCGTCACATATTTTAAAAAAAACAAGCCTTATTGAAATTTTATTTGTATGATGCTCATTGAAGAATAACTAAAGATAGAGTATTGCTTTTATTATCATTAACTATAAAAAAAAAAGGTAAATTCATCCAGTATACTTTATGGTATTAAAGTGTCACTCTCTCTAATTTTAAATTAATATAAATATGAATTTATTATTTAGATTAAAAATAATTTTCTTCAATGTATTTTAATTATTCAAATATATGATAACGATAGTGAAACACTAATTCCACTTATTTATGCTTTTTTACCATTAAAGTTGAATAATTTTTATATAAAATTATTTAATGAATTATTTCCATTACAAACACCAAAATATATTTTAACGTATAAAGAAAAAGTTTCTATTTAAACTTTCGATATTTCTATTTCTTCTTTTAAATAGAAATTTAGATGGAATTTTAATTGATTCATTACAAAATTTTTTTTTGAATCGTACAATATCACCTAATATTAAAATATGTTCAATATTTTTACATAATGAACTTTGTAAATTGATTCAAGTAAAAAAGTTTTTTTTAATTTTTATAAATATTTATTTATTTAAAGTTTTTAGCAAAATAAACAAACAATAGATGATATTGAATATAAATATATAAAATATCTTTTAGGACTTATTTATATTCCACAATCAGATATTATTATGGTTTTTGAATCTCTTCAAAATATATGTTCACTATCAATTGAAAGTTAATGAAAGTTTTATTTTAAAATTTAAAAAATAAATATTTTCTATTACATAGATATTTATGATAAATTTGAAGATTTATGTATTGGTCGTTTACGTCCAAATGGTCATCGATCAAAACCATTATTTAATGTAATATTGTGGAATTGGATTGATGTTATTTCAAATTTAGATAATTTATTATTGATAAATACAAATATTAAACAATAGGATAATATATTTCGAGTAATATTATATTAATTAATAAAATATTTATTTATATTATTTATCTTAGACATCATTATTAGCTAGTTCACATCGAAATTTTTATAAAATCATATAAGCACATACTAGTATCTTTTTTTCTAGCCTCTCCAAAGACTCGAGACAATCTGATTTGTACAATATCAAATCTTATATTCACATTTTTTTCAACGCTATATATGTATAAAAATAGTTATATCACAAATAGAACAAGAAATAAGATTAAAAAAACGAGTCAGGCTTTATTTATTGTATTCCTTCGTTTACTAACGCATAAAATATGATCAAAACAGTTCAAAGAACACTGAATAACTTGTCTACTTCGAATAGAACGCACAGATGAGAAAAGAAAATTTCTTGACTCGTTCTCTAAACTTTGGATTCATCATCTTGCTACTTCGATCGCTTCACGCCATCTCTAAACAAACGTAATTTTCTTTTGATATATTATGTAATAGTTATGATCATATTTTAAGAAAAAATTTAGTTTGAATGGTTTATATAAAACTCATTAGACTGAACATTTTAAGAAACAATGATGTATGATAAAAATTAATTTATTTATTGTTGTCTATCAATATAAAACATCTGTATGTTTTTTTTTCTTATTGAAATTGGTTATAATTGACTTATATATAATTAAGAAATGAATTAATAAAATTATATGTTTGAAATTCTATAACTTCTCATAATTGATGCTAAAAAACAAGATCTTCGGTAACAATCAAGAAAATAGTAAATAAAACAGCTTGATATAAATTATACATGTATGATCAAAACCATTCTTTTATTAAAAAAATAATAAACAGAATAAGAAAAACAATAATAACAACAAAATCCATGTATCCATAATTGACCTGCAAGAACATTGGCCTTTATCAATCAGAACTACTATGCGTACCGTAGAGAAAGTTGTGCTTCCAGGATACATATGTTGTAGTCTATTTGAATCTTTTAGTTTCTTCTTTCATAAACTGTCTATGGAATAAAAAAATGGCGACTAATGATGTAATTTACATCATTTTAATTAAAAATTTTTCACAGAAACATGATGCCGAAAGTGAAAAACATGCCATGACTTACTATGAAAAGGACGTTTTGGAACATGTTTTTTGAAATTTCTGCAATTTTTTGAAAATTTTCGTTTCATGAAAATAATTTGTAACACGTGAAAATCTTTTTCTGAAAAAAATTAAAATTTAATCAAAAACATCTGAGAGCAATGGAAAAAGTCTTCACCTAAGCTCCGTGCAGACTTAGTTGCAGACGGTAGCTGAGGCTTTCACAAAGCTCAGGCTGGTTGTACCCTTCGAGAAGCTACACGATGAACTCTTAAAAAGTTTTTTTTACTCTAGAGTCATGTGAACTCGTAAAAACTTAGACTATTAGAATCTATGATTAGTAATAAAAAATAGTTGGGTTTCAAAATCCTATCTATTCTTACATATTTAGTTTTCCATAAAACGAACATTTGTAAGTGTGTGTAAGGACAGATGTGGGGATAAGATCGAAATTCATCAATTTTTTTCATGAATTATCAAACTCGTGAAATGAAAATGATGCAAAAGTGATGAGAGTAATGTTATGATTTTCCTTTTTTCATGATAATTAAAGTCATGAAAAGAGAATGAGAAAAGGTAATATAACGATTTTTATTTTAACGTAGTCATCAAAATCATGAACGAAAGTAATGAAAATAATGTAACCCTTTTGACTTTTCCACAATAATCGAAGTTATGAAATGAAATTGATATCAAAGTAGTTAGAAATAATGTAATAATTTTGATTTTTTTTGAAATAATCGAAGTTATCAAATGTTTTTGATGAAAGTTTTAAATTAACCATATAAATGAGTTTTTTTGAAAATTTTCTTATTCTCTAAGATGGAAATGATAAAAAATTAAACAATAAAATTTTAGTTTGTGAAATAAATATTCTCATCAATGTAATATCAAAGCTTTTGTTATTTGCGAGATTTGAATAATTTCGATATCGGCCAGTCATTTACCAACGATTTCTTACACAATCTTTAGTGTGGTGTATTTATGAGTTTCATAGTATTCAATACTGTTTAATTTTACTTCCTACAACTGTAGCAACATGTTTTTATGCTTCTATTTATGACGATAAATATGCCAAATAAAAGTGATCATGTAAAAATAAAATGAAAAGCGCTCAAGCTTTACTGGACAAATTCGTAGTCCATCTGATACGACAAGAATACCTCGTCCTTCCATATTTTACAAAAAAAATACAACGGTTCACAAATATGTATTCTGTTATTATTTGAAATATTTATTTTTTGAGAGGGATCAAATGAATCACAATATAGCTTGTACTTAAATGTACACCAGACAATAGTAGGGAAAGTTTGAAAAGGACGAGCAGAAGCTTATTTTAGAAAAACATGATGTTAGTGATAAAATTAGATTTTTCTGTGATAATTATGTTAGTTTAATCAAGCGAATACTGTTAATATGAAAACAAATTAAAATGATTGCACGACTTTTATAAAAATATCCTTTTCCATTCGATACATAGGATTATTTTGATGAGTGTCCTCAGAACATTGAAAGCTTCTAATAAATTCATTGGTGAGTATTTCTTCTCTAACCCCAACTTAGTTGTCATACTTATACATATATTAAATAAACATTATTATATTCTTCATATATCTTAGTTCTCTTCTTCACGTATTCAATAAAAGTTTAGATTAAAAGTCATATGATGTACAGCTTATAAGAACTAAGCGACAAAGTTGCACTTAACCCAGCAACAAAAAAGCGTAATATTTTTAATTTAGTAATAACAAGACTAATGCAATGATTTTAATTTTCAAGAATAGATAATTTAATGGAATGAAAGTGTTGTTATTATTATAGTTTTGCAAAAAAAATAAGATTACATAATGAAAATAATGAGAAATAAATAAAACTAATGCACTGATTTCACCTTTTTTTAAGTAGACAAATTAATGCAATGGAAATGATGTAAGAGTCATGAAGCTAATGCAGTAATTATAATGTTTCAAGAATGGAGAATTTAATGAAATAAAAATGATGCAAAAATAATGAAAGTACCGTTATTATTATAGTTTCTCAGAAAAATTAAGATTATTTGATGAAAATTGTGCAAAACAAATGAAACCAATGCAATAATTTTAATTCATCTACAATAAACAATTTAAGGCAATGAAAATAATACAAAAATTGTGAAACTATCAGGATGAGTTTGTTATTCGGTGAAATAATCATTTAAATGAATTTTTTAAAAATTATTTATTCCGTGAGTGCTCTTTTAAATGAAGTCAGCTGTGTTATCTAATAACACATGTACCGTTTTTAAGAAAATAACTATCAAAACAAAGTATAATTGACCTTTTAGTTGTTTTCATGATTTTTATTATCTATTCCATCATATCTGATTAACACATAAAGTTTTATGAAGTATATTTAGATTCAAGCTTCTGGTAATAAGCTGATATAATATTAAAATATCTCTGCAATTCGGCAAAGAAGTTAAAATATAAATACCTACAGTTTCTTATCTATAAGCAATAATACTAGTTGGCAAATCTAGCATCTCTCTTAAAAAATCGTCCACAATCATTAAAGAAAAAAATTTCATCAACAAAGTGAAAATTATGCTATAACTTCGATGAGAAATAAACAAAATTATTCAAAATATACGCCACTTTTTTCATTAATATGAAATACTTAAGCAAATTTATAACTTCAATATTGTTCTATTTGTAAATCAAACATCTCGTTTGTTTATAAAGAAGCATGTTCGATTAATAAACGCCTTGAATACATTATTTAATCAAAATTGCGGGCTTTTTGCGATATCAAAATTTTATTTTGAATACAAAAGCGAGTTTAAGCAAGATACTATCCATAAATTTGTTTTAACCTAAAACTAAAACTTCTTTGGTAAAAGAAATGCATGGTTTAACGCGTTGTTACACATTAAGACGAGACTTTTTCTACATGACTTGTCATCAACATTTAATTGAAGTTAATGTCGAAGAAATACATGTCGCACATGCATTGGAGCTATTTTTAAAGCTATGATTAATCTGCAATATTTGCTTTCGTGAAAAACAATGTGATATACTTTGTTAGTTAAAATGAATTATTTCAAGCAATAAGGACTTGGAACATCTTAGTATATTTACGAGTTAATAAAAAATTTCTTTATTAATTGTGTACATGTCGTTGAACAATAATCTTCCATCATATTCCTATTTCGCTTGAATGAAATGTTATTGTTGTATTCAATCGCTAGCGATAGAAGTATAATGAGTCGGTTTAATGAAAGAAAACTTCGAGCTGATACTCTTCATTGGAGCTTAGTTTTTACTAATAAATTTTCTAGAGATAAATATCGTACAAAATGATAAATTGATAGATATAAATTTTTCTGTAATTATATGTTTATTAAATAATCATTTAGAATTCAAAACGTTCAAAAGTTCTTTAAATAATTTTTTTGTTCTCTAAGTTATGCTCCAATGCTATATTTAGTTGTATTTGAATTCACCTAATATATAACACATTACTCTTTTAAAATTTTTCCGGTTTCTGTGGATAAAAATATATTTTCTAATGAGAAAATAAATACTTTCATATCACATGCGATAATTAGACGTTAGAGCAATTTAAATTTCAAAGAAATAATCTGTTTTATTTTTATCCAAGTCGATTACGATAAAAATGTTTCTCATTTACTGATTATCTAAGAAGAATAAGGGAAGTATAATAAGGTATTTAATATATGGATTCAATTATCGGTACATGATAGGTCACAAAAAAGTTCATTGTGATATACTATAATAATATAATCAATAATATGTCTTGTATTATAAAATTGAATAGAGATTAATTAGAAAAATTATCAATCGAAATATTAATATTAAATAAATGTAGATATTATTCAATCTATTTTTTCGACTGATCAAATACTCTTTGTTAAAAAATTTAAATATCACTTATTTCACAAGCTTATTAAAAGGTACAACTATAGTAACATTATTGCTAAAATTTGATTAAATTAATGAAATATAGAATTGATTTGACAATACGAAGTTGATATAAACAAATATATATTTTGCTTTGTCATGTGAAAATTATTAAGAATAACTTATATTATTTTATACTCAACAAGATTTCCTTTTACGCATTCTATCTTATGATATTTTTCGATTTTCAATTGAATTTATTAGTATCATTTTCACCGGAAATGAATTCATTTAGAAAGAAAAAGAAGCAGATATAATACGTTAGAAAGAATGTCTCGAGTATCTAAAGAAAAGAATTCTATTTTCTTTTTCTACATCAGTAATTATCTGTTTATGAAGAATATATTAATGTAAAGAGATGGGTACTTCGCTTCGTCGTTAGCAAACATAAAAACTCGATAGAGATTTAATGATGGTTTTAAAGCACAATTAGTAAAATTTTAATGGCATCACAAGACAAAAGTTAAAAATATAATGTCATTTTTTTTAACTATATTTATAAATTTTAATTGATCAATTTAACTTTTTTTCGTACGCTAAACAATCTTATTTGGTATAATTATTTATATAATCTAGATTATTTAATAATAGGTCATAATATCTAGTGATATATTTAGTTGTTTTGATCTTATTTTTTCATTGAGTTTTCTATCGAATTATATTCTATATATATTATCATGGTAATAAATAATATTGATTTATTTTTATATGTCAATGTTATATTATATTCTAGTCATGTAGCTGTATTTCGAATATGATACACATATTTATAATTGATAGTTTCTATAATAACATTAAAAGGTCAATATGTGCTCATATTTGATGTTATATAAATTGCCAAAGACCAGAAGAATAGAGTACAAAAAAAAGAAAAATACGAAAGACATAAAGAATAGACGAACTAATGATATATTATCTATCTAAGGTTGCGTCTTCTGATTAATAAAAATGTCGGCAAGCAAATATCTAGATGTTTCTCTCATCATCAACAATCATCAAAGAAACCAGACAAAAGTCAGACATTATATATTCAACTATCAAAGAAGCCTTTGAATTTGTCTTTGTTTTTCTTTTATTTATTATGATTAGAATCGTCTGACAATATAATACTTAATTCTTTTACTTTTCTTTCTATTTTATATGCCTATCATTAATTATATTATTCGCATAATTATAAATAATGAAGGGATGGGCGTACTAATTCTTTGTGACATATCTTTCCTTAATAGGAAATAGACGCATAATAGTACTGTTGTTTGCACATTATTGGTAGAGGCTATATTGTATTTTAGGCGTAATGTTCCATAGTATCATGTCACCTGCTAATATAGAAAATATGTGATAGATCTAATTTAGTAACTGTTTTTGTAAAAGTCGAATAACAATTAGAAGCTATTATAAAAGCATTAATATTATTTTGGTGATATATATATACATGTATTTATTTCTTTTAGTAACTTGTCAGTAACAAATGATCTATTTTAGTTCCAAACGAAAAAAAATCTCATACTTCAATAATAAATTCCAAATTTGCCAATATCATTATCATCATCAATAACAACAATGATGACAAATAAAATAGAACAACATTGAATGACAATAGTAAGGACGGAAAAATGAAAATTATCTTTTTTCTTTTATGTCGTTGCCAATGATTTCACATTAGGTGTTGGTAAAAATGTACTTTCAACTCCATTAACTATACTTCCAACATAAAATCTTGATGAATGTTGACGTGATTGTACTTGACCAACCATAATAATTTGTGGTTTACATCCATGTCTTAACATATACAATCGATTTTTAAATTCTTCTCGATAAATACGTGATAAAAGACAATTTGTATAAAAACGTGTTGCTGATATTAAATACCATGAAAGATAAATTAATACAATAAATAATTGTGCTACTTTTGATTGTGCAACAAATGTAGAATATTTTTCAAATAAATATGCAATTTCAGTTATAATATGAACAATAATAAATGGTGCAACATTAATTGATATTAATATAATCATTTGAGTATCTAAACGTGACCGTCGACGACGTAAATGTGCTTTAGAATTTGTTAAACGATTTTGACAATTAACAATTTGATGATAATTTGTACTATTTGTTGTTGTTGTTGTTGATGGTGTACTAATAAATGAATTTGACATACGAGTTGTTAATGTTATAGAATTTTTATTGGCATTATTTATTGAATTAGAATGAACAGCGGGATCTAATTTAAAAGGTCTTGAAATACTACTAGCACGAACTTGTTGTTGTTGTTGTTGTTGTTGATTTGATGTACGAAAACGTTTTTTTACATGAAGTGTTATTAAACATGTACGACTTATTGATATAAGAATAAGTGCGATTGGTACTATCACATAAATAATTATATAAATAATATGAATCAATATTTCACAAATAAAATTTTTCTGTTCACATTTATCATTAATACATAATAATGTATAAAGTATATTTTGTGTAAGACTTAATATTAATGTTAATAAACATAAATAAATAAATCTTTTTCTTGTACATAATGTTTGACTTTTTGTTGGCCATTCAACTTTAATCCAACGATCAACAGATATAAAAACAAATATCCAAGAAAATCCAAAATAAAGTTCATAATTAAAACTAAAACGTTTCAAAACAAAAAAAAAGTTAATTTAATTTAAATTTTTAAATTAATTAAACTTACATTGTAAATAATCGACACCAATGTACAGATATTTTAAAAACATTTATATGATAAATAACTTCAACAAAATATTGTAAACTAGCAAATAAATTAAATATATCAACAAAAGCCATAATAAGAAATAAAAAACCAGTAGAATGACGACGAAGTTTTTTAGAACTAAATGTTACAATTGATAACAAACAACCGGTATAACCAAATAGATAAAGAATAAGACAAACAAATGCAATAATTATACGTAAACTAGGAATGTTAACATGAATAAGAAGTGATGCTGTTGTTGTATTATTCATTCCAAAATTCATTGTCAATTAAATCAGAGGTAAATGTATATATATATATATATATATATATATATATATGATTTTTTTGACTTCTTTATTTGAAAGAAGATCTATGTGTAAAAAAACAACAACGCGAAATGAGATAAACAGAATGAGAAAGAAAAAAAGAAAGAAGAGAGAAGCAGAAGCGGAAGTATTGAAAGAAGAAAAGAGCCGACAGATATATATATATATATCTTTTCCTCTCTTTTCTTCTCTTTTCTGCATCAATTATCCTTGTGATGGTTGTAGGCAAAGTCCTGGAGAGAAGAGATCAAATACTTTATGTCTTAGTATCGAACTTTTGAAGACATTGCATGTCACTTATTTTCAATTCTGAAGAGATAAATTAACATGAAAGAGAATATGAACTGTGAAAATTTAAATATGCTATGGATCATTGCATGATCAATTCATTATGAATTCGTGTATAGAATGAGATATATAGGTTATGATATGAATGTGTCAAATACTTCAATATAAGCTTTTTTTCCTCTGATCTGTAAATCCTGAGTAGAAAAAAAAATAATATGTATCGACACGCGATTTGCATGTTAATAAATACAGTAAGGAAAAAAACATATCAGCTGCACATTAGCATAAAGAAAAGGTACTCAACAGCTTCTCAATGATAAGCATATGTGCAAATGACCTTGCGTAATAGATCTTTTTTAAAATAATATATATTACTAGAAACGGAAATGAATAATATTGCATTTTTTTGGCTATCTTCTGTTATTCTAAATCCTTCAGAACAAATTTGACAGGCATCTGTCATCTTGAAATAAACTATTTGAATAAATTTAATCATGATGTATCACGTGTTCTAAATCTTTCATCAATCATTTGAATTAGTCAAATAAATCTTATCTTTATTAAATAATAAGCACTAAATCGATTCTTACTTCATTTCCTTTTCTTTTGATGTTTTGTTTTCCTGTCAGGTTTCTTGTTTTAATTATTAAGTAGTCTACTCATACTATTCATTCTCGATCGGCATGCATTTAGGTTTTTTTATTTTTCATTGAATATTCAATGAGAATATTTCTTACCATAGCCGTTTAAAAAAAATATTGTTATCGACGTATTTATTCATTAAATTTCAAAAATAAAACTAATAAATATCTCATCAAAATTCCAAATTCTTTTCGTATTTATCTATAATCGCATCAATCAATGTTTTATGCAATATTATAGCTTTGATTAATTTACAATATTTTATATACTAATGTTTATCTTTATATTCATGTAATTCGTCTTTCTATTGTCGTCTAAATATATTTGTTATTATTATTAATAGCTTAGAATCAAACAAAAAGAAAAATCAATGAATGAAAAAAAAATATAAATGGGAATAAATATATGAATATAGTAATAAAAGTTCTTAGACAACATAAGTTTCCTTCTTCATGGAAAAAACTAGTGCCATTAGCATCTGTTTACTTGGATATTCAAAATATAGTAGAATTATGATTATGATAAAGCAAAGGAAGATTGACAGATACATTTGCCCTTTCAACATAAAATATCCTAAGGATATATAAATATCTGTTTTTTTTTGATTTTGAATAAACATGTATTTTAAATAGAACAATTAATATTTTAGAAATGAAAACTTTTATATTTGTTCATACGGATTATTCACTAATAAATATGAGATTATATATATACTTTAATCTGATTTTTTTCTCTGAAATAATGTTTTTTTTTTTCTTATTCATAATTCCTTTTATTTGGTATATTTTTGTAGACTTACATATATCTATACATGAGAAGTTTTAACAATCTATCGAATAATTTTCTTTTGTCATATATATATATATATATATATATATATATATATGTGCATTCAACAAAACTAAATTGTAAAAAGATTTTGATGTTTGTTTCTGAAAACAATATAAGAATTATTTTAGTAGTTTTTTTTTTTAATAAGAATAATATCTGCATAGTTCATCTCGAAATGTACCCATATGCAGGTATGCTATATTTAAACATAATATATTATTTAAATGAGAAGTTTATCCAGGAATGCCTTCAACTAGTTTTTAAAATTTAGTATAATCTAACGATATATATATATAAATAATTATAAAAGAACCATACTTCAATAATTTTAAGAAAAAATACAAAATTTAATGAATTATATCGAGCTCAGTTTTTTTAATGAATAGTATCTCGAGAGTAAATTATATGTTTTATATTAATTTATTTATATAAAAGTGCAACTTCCTATTGTCTAAATATAAATTTTTATTAATATATTAATATGAACATGACAATGAATATCATTTGTTACAAATAACCTTTTATGTTAATGAAATAAAGTTTTTTTTCTATTTATAAAAAAAAAACCAATTAAATTCTATTAAATATTTATACTTATTCAAATAAAATATAGGTCATTATTTGTGAAACAATTAAACATTTTCGAATCGATGCATAAAACATATAATCTAGATAAAAAAAAAAGATGCTGTTATGTCTACACAAGAATAGTATATGATGGGAAATAGCGGGTATCAAGATAAGGTAACTGAGTACTAAAGTAACGATGACATTGAAACTTATCATAGACGAAATCAGGAAGAAAAAAGCACGCTTGTTCAATAATAAATTATACATTATCAAATGATTACTCATAGACATTGAACAAATCATACAAAAATGAGAAGTCCTGTTGAGATAGAAAGAATCCTTTTTTTTTATCTTAATGATAATAAAACTAAATGCTTTGAAATCTTTTCTTACAAGATAGAAATAATTCAATCAATACTGAATACAGATCTTAATTTTTATATCTAGGAGTATTTTTTTAATTCAGTTTATTTTTAAAAGTTTTGATAAATCAAATCATTATCCTACTTTTATTATTTGTTAAAAGTGCATATATATATATATATTAAATTCAGTTAAGCAAACAAAATTCACATTGAAAAAAAGATGAGAATTTAACATCTTATAGGATAGTTGGCAAAGAAGAAAAAAAAAAAGAAAAGAATTGCATGTATTTATTTATGTGAAGAACAAACGAGAAAAATGACTACATTAGCATCTCTTATCTGAAGTCGTGTCAGTCAACAAGCAAAATTTTTTTTTCTACATTCTTTTTTCATCTAATCGCACAAAATGCAACAATTACAATATCAACGTAAATTTTGTGAAGGTAAATAAATAGTTTTATAAATAATTTATTTATTTTTATATTTAGCAAGAGAATTAATTAGTGATAATGAACTTCATCGTTTAGCTGTTAAATATCATAATCGTCATCCAACATTTTCTATTGATATACAAGAACGAACATGTAAAACAATAATTCTTGCTTGTATTTATCATTATCGTCATATTGAAGTGGACTTAAGATGTCAATGTATATATGATGATATAGTACATAAATTTGAATCATATTGGTCAACAGATAATGTTGAATATAAACAAATTCTTGAAAATATTTTATTACGTTTAAATTCTTCGTCAAAATATCGATCTCTTGATGATCAAATCGAATCAATTATTGAACAAATAACAAAATATTTTACTCAATTAAAACCAATACAAGAAGAAGAACAGCAACAACGATCAACACCGATAACAAAAGTTTCAACATCATCATTATCATCACCAATAGAAATAGTTAAATATGAACGATCACCTCAAAGTCGTCGACGACAATTACTTGCACGATCGTTTTCATGGTCACAACCGTTAACAACACATCCAATCCGTAATAAAATTAATCCAATATTAGTTGAAGAAAAAAAGAAAAATTGAAAAAAAAATAAATTTATCTGATAGAATATGTTGAATAGAATAGAAATATAAATTATTAAAATATTTAGTTATATCTATATTTAATTATAGAGTAAGTTTAAGAGCATATGAATTATTGAAATCTATACAATATTTTCTTTTATCTTTTCATTTAAGTTGAACGAGAAGTATTGTTTTAGTTGTCTTCTTTCATAATCTATAATAATAAGAAATCGATGGAAAGCTGTCGACTCTGATTAATCTATATCAAAAAATTGCATTTGTATTAAATTACTTTATAACGATTCAGTTCGTCTGTATTAATTTATATAAGAAGAGGAAATGCTTATCTTTAAATAAATAAAGAAGAAACGATCTCGATGATAAGAAAATTTCATCTGTAATGTTTTCGTTATTTTTTCATTGTTATTATGGGTTCCAACGGATGATCAGTTTTTTTATCACTAAAAAAGAGATACTTTAGGATAATCAAATATTTTGGAGCATTGTACTATTTCATTAAATCTTTATTGAAGTGAATCAAAACTATATTTATTCAATTCAAAAACGCTCAGCACATCCGTCTGTATTTTTTAAACCTACTTTCATTCTTTAAAAGCATGTGCATTGTTTGTACATGACAACCATGTCGAATCTTATCCATTGAGTCCAAAAGAAAATATTTTGAGTATAAACCTACTGAGCCCCAATAACAATTATGATGTGAAAGACGTAATTTTCCTCTTATTAATTCTGTTCTTTGAGTCCATCATAAATTCTGTTGCAAACATATTTGTTTCTTACCATTGAAAGCGACAAGCATCATCGTTTTTCGCCGTCTCAAAGTTGTTAAATTTTGGTATATACTCTTTTCGTTTTTTCTCATTATAAAAATTTTGAAATACTCAAAGAAATTTGATCTAGACATTTCGTTTATTTATTGCCAAAATAAATAGTAATATATTCACATAATAGGAGTATATCGAAGATAGATGAGTCATACGAGAAAAGAGTGAATTAAACTAAGAAAGAAGCCTATTTTTATATTGATAAGCTAAATATTGGACACAGGGAACGGCTTATTTAATCATCAGGTATTCTTATCTAGTCCGAATTTCTTTATGAGATCAATTCTTTCTTTCTCACTATACTAAATGAAAGAAATAATCGAATGATGTCTGTATTTATATTTCTAGCGATTTATTAATATTATATGTGACAATTTTTCTCAATAAATGAAACAGGATAGATGTATGCAAAAGCAATCTGAATTTGAGATATACATTTCAATTAATGCTATGTTAGAAAATTGTCTATTCAAATACAGGTCAGAATATAGAAAAACAAATTGATTACAAGATAGAGAGCATTACTAACAAAAGGTATGTTTTGGTTATATTTGAATATTCAATTTCACAGTATCACAACTTTATTGATTATTCCCTATAATGAAAAACAAGAGCAAAGAATAATTTTGAATAGATTAACTACTGATCAGTATTCCTTAGAATTTGAATACATTCTTTGTAAATCAAAGAATTCCATATTAAATATAAGAATGAAAGATCCAAAGTTAATAACATAACAAGTGTGTAGAGATCTTGAACCAATATAGTTTTCGAAATTTATTTACTAGATCCGACATAAGATTTACAATTAAAAATAACTTATTCAATGACAAAAATTTGATTTATGCAAAAAAAAACTATCAAACTTTGATCAAGGACGATGTGCAACGATGAATTTTTCTTTCATGATGATGATTAGTATCTGCTTGTCGAAGAAGAGTAAATACTTTTGCAGATTCTATGCTCATAAATAATATGAATACATTAAGAATAGTTAGAATGTAAAGAGCCATCTTTTCACGTGTATAAACAAGACATGAATCAATATTTATTGAAGTTGAACTGTTGTCATTGTAGGTATATTGAAGAACAAGTGAAGTATGAATAAAATTTGTTTTTAAATTGGCTAAAGTATTGATACTGCATAGGAAGAGTGAAGCAATAACAAAAATAAATTTGATTATGATATAGATACGATAAAGAATGATTGATGATTTTCGTATAGCTTTCATTGAAAGTACCAAGGACAAAATGGAAAGATACAGTATGCAGATATTCATTTGAGAAAGATTAAATGGTATATATTGTTTAATGGGTAATTGACATAAGTGAATTGAAGGTAGATGATTTTGTGAGATTTTTCCGAAAGTTCCATAGATTTGTTCATAAATACCCATTTCAACGATAAGAGCATAATGAAGAAGAAAATCAAGTATTGAGATTAAATAAATGAGATTTTTAATGATTTCAAGTCGTCGAGATTTTTTCAATTTCAATCCTATTAATGTAGTAGATGTGTCATTGTACGATATGATATTTTTATCTATGATCGGAATTGAAGTACTATTTTCTTTTGACATTTACCAAATGATGATAAAAAACAAATACAATTAATGAAGACAATCGGAAAAGAAATGACACAAAAATATCACCGAACAAACAAATAAAAATGCTTGAATTTCGAAGCCTATAGCAACCATTTTAGTAATTTTGAAGTAGTGTTCTAATATTAATTATTTTAGAGATACAATATCTACCTATTTTTTATTTGTAAAGATATACTTTAGAATTGCTTAAACATATACACTTCGCAACACGAATAACGACATGATAGTTTATTGTTGAAAATCCCATCATATCTACAAGTTAATATTAATTGAGTACAACAAAATCATAAGCAAATATAAAAACCTATTCACTCAGAACAGCAACATCTGTCTTTGTTGTAGGATTACGATCGTGATAAAACTATCATTAGATTATATCTTTATATAATATGTCAGAGACAATTGGTATCCTTAAATAGAATGTATTCTGTGTTGTTCTGACATTTTCTTAATAGAATCAGAGGCACCTTTGTTTATGACAATAAATCTACTTAAGTTCATTTTATTTTCAATATGAAAAAAGAAGTATAATTATGATAATAAAAGAAACAATGTTGCTGTGCAATTGTTTATAGGATAAAAAAAACATTTTGCTCGGTAAGAAGAAAATTAACGATGACAAATTTGATTGTTTTAAATTCGTCTAACTAACATGTCATTATAACTTGTAGATCTGCTGAACGAAGAAAAATATGATTATTCATGCAGACAGATATCGATTAAAGATAAAACTTTCATACAATTGAAACAATACAAGTTTACTTGCTTTTTTTCTTTTATTTGAAACTTTAGACATCTTACATAAATAAGATGTATGTTAAAAGCACTATATTTTATGATTCAACAATATTTTCAAATGAATATTTGAAATGTTTAAATTACGATTAGGATCGAGTTTTGAATATGCATAAATCTATGTTCCCTGTATCACAATTTGTAATACAATGTCTAATAAATTCAATTGAACACATCTCTAATTTTATGATCATGCAAATATAAATTATGCATAACGCAACATATTGATTAATATTGATAGATACATGACTTCGATACCCACAAAACATAATGTATCTTCGAATAAAAGAAATTCTTTGCATTTTGGACTATTATACAATTAATTTTTTAATATTCAATCAACATATTCTAATGCATGAATCTGCACTGACCGTTTCATAACAATTATTTCCTAAGAAGAAAAATATTTTTACATAATTTTTTGCACTTTTATAACATGAATGAACTGTGAACTATATTTCAAGCAGATTAAATTAATTTTACGTTGTGAACTATATACAATTTTTTTATTTCCGCGTTTTCACATTATAAAATCTATATATATTATTGTAATATTTTTAATAGTAAGAGGAAGAATGAAAATGTAAACAAATCTTGCGAACGCATATCAATAATGAAAAAGTTTATTTAACAAAAAATGAAACCGCATTATTTATACTTTCTGAATTGTTTTTATTTTCTTTATCTGATGAAAATTTTTTTTTAATCAACATAATCATGTATAAAAAAAAAGTATAGAATGTAAACTATTTTAGTTTGTTAACCTTTTTAACAATATATTCCAATCTATCTATTAATGTTGCTTTTGTTTTATAAATTGTGATCCAAAAAATTTAGGCCAGAAAAATTCGATGAATAGTTCACTAGAATGAATGATTGAAAATCGCCTACATATTCCATTTGACTGAGATAATGCATATAAATCCCAACAGCACTGCTGATTTCTAATTCAGACAACTAGCATATTCTTTTTTTTTGACGATCAATCACGGGCAACTTTTTCATCTTCTTTTTAGAACAATACCGAAGAGCTTCATACAATATTAGTCATATATTCCTTGTTCCAAGAGAAACATTTCTTATTGATATATAAGTCATTTTATTTTTTGACTATTCACTTTTGTTTGAAGTGTGCATGGCCGACTATCATAGTGTGATAAATTCATAAAGGGTGCTTTGGTTCTCAGGTTTTACTTGCAAACTACCTATTTTCAAAAAAATCATCGTATTCATGTCGAGATAGCTTTTCATTCATTCCTCGCCATTTTCATATTTCTTTTTTGTCTTACAATTGTTAACTTCAAACTTTTATTTACCATCTTTAAAACAAGATATTTTCGACCAATATTAGATTTTGCTAACATTTTTATTCGTCAATTGCTCGATATAGGAAGGTTGTCATATTTAGCCAACTTGAATTGAATTTCATTTACTAGCGCTAAGATGCAGGAAATCAATTCAGTAGCAACATCTCTATCTCATATATAACCCGTTTCACTAGCTTCGTATTCCATATAAAATAGTGAAGAAAAGAAATTTTCTGTGCTTTACTTTGTCGATCTTCGATGGTAAACTCGGGACTTTCAAAAAACTCATCAATATATCTCTTTGTCTAATGTTTGAACATTCCAATCATATATAGATATGAGAAACATTGTTATCCGTTTCTTCGTGGGGGTAAAAAGTTACACTAATTAAAAGATGACTAGAGAAAATTGATTGATCCTAAGTGACAACATTTTGTGTGACGCATAAGGCATCCGTATTGTACTTTTAACTCATATTTCATTGAGGTAAACAACTATGACTGTACTCTAGAACCTATAAGTCTTCAACTGCGCCATTTGTTACTGCTATGACTGATAGAACCTTTTTTTTGACTGTTGGATATGATTCCTTTTTACTATTTGTATACATTCAACGTCATACATGTGCATGTAAAAAGTACATTTTCTTTTGTATTCATACATATTTTTTTTTCTTTCAGATATGTACTATGTGCTATGACAGTGCTTAGGTATTATTCATCATACATTCACCTGCAACTTGTAAATGTACTTTTTACAATGTGAACCTTTTTATATATAAATGAAAGAAAGAAAATATAGGTATCATATTTTTTCGCCACAACTGAGAACAAAAAAGGTATATAAAAAGTACATTTTCTAATGATTCCTATTAAACACCGTTCTCATCACTTTATTCTACACTACACATGCTTCAAATATGAGAAAGTTGAAATGTCTTTAGGTTTAGATAGAGTATTAGTAGCAAAAATATATTATTTTAAACGAAATAACTATTTTATACTTATTCAGGAAACTCGAAACAAGCAGTTTGAGTATATCCTTTTTTTCAACAAATAATGCAAACTAGAATTCAACGTTCACAAATCCAGTAATCCCTAAAATACATTATAAATGTATAACTAGACAGCAGAGAGCAAACATTTCTCTAAGAAATGAGAGGTAAATTAAATAATAATATATACTCTATCAATACTGTACCAAAGATCAATAACCATTATTACACATATATTTAGCCTGTTTAATTTTTCTTTCTTGTAGATTTTCAGTAAAATATATCTATGACAATGTTCATTCAACTATTTACCCTTTTCTTTGTTTGTTTTCATACTATTCTAATGGATACTAATTCTGAATCAGGTAAAACTTGATTTCATTTTATTTCACTTCATTTCATTTCATTTCATTTAGCTGCTCGATGTAAACGTCAAATAACTCAATCAACTGGATGTATTCTTACACCACAAGCTACAGAAGGTCCTTACTATTGGAATGCAACAATAAGACAAAATATTACGTTTGTATTTTTATTCAGAAATTCGTTTTTGAATATTTCTAATATAATTATGTTTATCTTATATAGAGAAGGTAAATCTGGTATTCCATTTCGATTATCAATAGCTGTCATTGATACTAATAATTGTTCACCATTAGTCAATGCTTTAGTTGATTTATGGCATTGTGATGCAATAGGTATCTATTCTCATTATATTGCAGCTAGTCAAGGTATTTCAAATTCTCAAAATGATAATGAAACATTCTTTCGAGGTATATTATTCTTTATAAATTATTTTCATTAATAAATTCTTTTCTTTTTTAATGAATAAATAGGACTTGCTCTAACAAATGCTAATGGTATAGCTATATTTGATACAATATATCCTGGTTGGTATTCAGGTCGAGCAACTCATATACATATAAAAGTTCATGTTGGTAGTAATGTAACAAGTAATTCAAGTGGAACATATTCTGGTGGACATGTATCTCATACAGGTCAATTATTTTTCAATGATACATTAACTGATTCAGTAGCATTAATTTCTCCTTATTCTACACATACAATTACACGTACACGCAATTCAGCAGATAATATATATGCATCAGCAAATGGATCAGTGACAATTGTTTCAATAATTCAGAATTCATTAAATAATTATACTGGAATGGTAACAATTGGTGTAAATTCAAGTGGTATTCCAGCAGCTGTTGGTGGTGGTGAAATGGGACCAGGTATTGGGCAGATTCCACCTAATAGAAATAACTTTTCAATACCAGTGAGAAATATGACTGATATAAGTCAAACGATAACAACTATTACAGGAGTAGCTTCTACTCTATTCGTTTCTTTTTCAACAGTACTATTTATGTTTTTATTACATATCTAAATATATACGATGTTTACAATTTTGTAAGTTATGAATTAATCTGAAAGAAAATTCACAAATTTTCTAAGCATATTGGCAAATAATTCATTTGAGAAATGATTAAATAAATTCATACAAATGTGAGAAAATAAATTAGTAGAAGTATAAAGAACTGTCATAGATTACTGCTAGGAGCGTTCGACATCTTAAATTTTTTTTCATAGATTTTTGTTCTTCTCTATGTTGCAATTAACTTATTTGTCTTTAGCACATTTAAAGAATTCAGTTTTTTATAGAATAATTTTATGTCAGAATTTATCAGATTAGTATTAAAGAGTGAGACGTTAAATTAATCAAGTGATAACGCAGATGTATCTACCTATTGACTTTCAGAAAAGTATTCAGTTTTGTTTAAAACTTTGTTTGTTATTCACTTTAATCTTTGCGTACGAAGCCCTTTTATTGATTGCACATCCTCTCTTCTCAGCTAAGGAATCTGTGATCGTTGCATGTTTCCTCTATTTTTTTTCTTCTTGACATATTTCAACTACGTAAATTATTGAAATTCACATTTATTAAAAATAACAAGAGGATCTATGTGATTTATATTATAGTTTTGATTAATTTGCTTTTAACTCTTTGAATGGAGTACTTTTTTTCCTATAAAAGCAATAAATTTATGGTACCACAATTAATTATACCTAAAAATAATTAACTACCATAGTAGTCATACTTTTTCTTGCTATAGAAACATAACTAGAAAACTTTTGAATAGGAAAAGAAACAAAACACCGAAAGAATCTACTTTCATGTATCCAAATAATTCCATTCCTACTAAAATTGTGAAACCATATATATATATATGAGCTCTACTCTTCAAACAATTAACAATTAGTTTATATTATATTTATTTTATGATTTCGCATCAAAGACAAACAACAGACGATTGTATTAATAATATTTTTCAGCACTGATTATAACATATTGAGGTATGTATATACGATTGGATAAAGTCGATACAATCGGATTGATTCATTTGACTACAAGATTAACATTTATTGGTGCTATCTTTTGTCTCCGGCACACAAGTTTGGTTAAATCATTTCGAAAACGTTTGGATGCTACTAGAAATATGTAGAAGTTTCCCTAAAAGAAAATATAGAATCGTTGAAAAGTACAAGATAACAGAATGTAAAATTACCGCATATTTAATATTAATAATAATCGTGACAATAGTAGATATAAGTAAATGAACATTTAATTGCTCTAAACTCTTCAATGCATTTGTTTTTGATAAGATATACATATGATAAATAGTGTATGGAAGGACACTAACTAGAATAATACTTATTTGTATTGAAACTAATTTAGTAAATTGTCGATTATATTGATATTGTTGACGACGTATAATAAGAGTACGCATGTTACGATAAGTTAAGAAACCGAATATAATAAAAATTGAAATAGGTAATGAAGTGAATGGAATAAGATAAAAAAACCATTCATAATACATTGATAAAGTTGGATTTGTATTGTCACATATTTTTCCTGTTGATGAATCTATAACATCGTAATAAATAAAAGCTGGAATGCCATGTAAAGTACAAGTAACTGCAATAATATAGAGAAGACGTCGAGCAATTTTAATTGTACTCCAATTTCGAAGACGAAGATTACGTGAAGTAACCAGAAATTGATCGACTATAGTTAAACATTCTAATGATATTGTTGTCAATGAAATAATTATCGTTAAAAGAGCTTGAATTTTACAAAAAGCAGGTGATATTATTGATAGATTAATGTCAAGAGCTGATATCGAAATACATGGTATAATAACAAGAAGAAGAAAAATTGAATTAAGTATTGATAATACCAAAAAATAAAACGTGCATGGCGTTGAACGATAATTTTGTACATTGGATAAAATAACAATAACGAGAATATTACCGGGAAGTCCAACACCAAAAATGAAACTACTCATATAAATAGTTAACTCTTGTGCGATATACGTCAGTGATGAGGACATTTTCTTTTAAAAATTAAAATTATTTGTTTGAGCTTTAATAAGATACATATTCTATATTTATTAATTTCTTTTTATATAAGCAGAAACATCCACTTTTTCTTTAGAATTACAAGATTAAATTTAATATGTTAGTACTGTTAGTATTATTGAGTTCAAAAGAAAAATATTATAATGACATGTCGCCTTTTTTTCATTAAGATGATTTAAAAACTAAAATTTTTTTTAGCTTTTATCCTTTTGATGAATCACTGTTAATATCATTTTACAGACATTCTAAAATCATCTGTAAATATAGAAAAGAAAAATTTCTATTTGAAATTCTATTCATCAATATTTCTTTTACAATCTCAATATAATATTAGTAGTAGAGATACATTAATTCTGATTCCAATCCTTGGCTAGAAATGAACTGCAACTGATTAGACTCGAAATCGATGCATTCCTGATTAATAGAAACATTTTTTATTTAAAAATATATCAACGAAAACTTTATTCGTATCTATGATTTATTAAATATTTTGAATTAATATATATATGTTTTAATAAAAAGAAATAATTTATATTAATTTTCTTTACAAAAAAAAAACCTACGTTCATAAAATGAATATGTGCTTGCTTATACTTTAATATTTGGTTACAATTAATTAATAAGCAATAAATTTTAAAAAAAGAATTTGAATAAAACTAAACAGCACCATTCGTTGCCTCATTTTTAAATGCTGTACTTTCGTCAGTACTAAATCGAATTTCGAGTTGTGATCGTGTCAATGATCTTGATCTTCCACGTGAACTATATAAAATAATTAAATACTTAAAATTATTTTTTTTTCTTAATAAAAGAAAAATAATTTACGTAGTAAGTCCCATTCGTTCAACATCTTCGAGTGTTTGAGGTAATGATCTATTTAATGTTTCAGGACAAACTGTAATAAATGCAACTGCAATTACCGAAGTAATACCAAAGACAAAAATCGGAAAATGTAGCCATACTCGAGTCTAAATAAATTCATATAATATTAAAAAAAAAAGAAATTAAATTATTTACTAAAAGATCATTTGATAATGTTCCAGCAATAGCACCTAGTCGAGCAATCATTGAACAAATACCAATGCCTGTATTTCGAATCTGTGTAGGAAATAATTCATTAGCATAAATATATATTATAGCATAAGAACCAGAAGCAAAAAATTTAAGAAGAACATTAACTATGAACATAAGAATGCGTTGACCTTAATAAAACGAAAAATAGAGAAAATATATTTAAAAAGTTTTCGAATGTATAAATACCATGACTATCTTTAATCATTAACATTTGAATAGGTACAACAAGAAATGCAAAAATTGCAAATCCCATTACAAATAAACTATATGTTGGTTTTCGTCCCCATCGATTAAGCACAATATGAGCGAAAAAGTAAGCAAAAATTTCTACAATTGCACCGGCTGCAAATGATATGTATGGATTAAGTAACCAAGCACCTAGAAGAATTTTAAAGTTTTATTAAAAACACAAAAAATTATTTACATTTACCTGTATTTTGTGAAACACCATAAAAAACAAGATTTTGTACGAACCTACAGTATATTATAACACAAAGACAAATAAAAACTTTCGTTATATTATTACCATTGAAATGACATATTGAGTGTTATGATAAACATGGTTTTTGATCGAACTAAGGCCATAAATCCATGACCCTTTTCTGAAATGCGAGCTTCTTTCTAAAAAATAACAAGAAAAATAAATGCAACTTACATTTTTTTTAAACTAAATTATGATTAATCACCTTCTTTTCTTCAGTTACTAATTTCTCATATGTTACTGAATTAAAATTATTCTTATTTGTTTTAGCTATTTGACGAAGAATTTTTTCTGCTGCATGATAATGACCTTTCGATATAAGCCAACGTGGACTTTCTGGTAATACACTAAAAAATCAAAATAAAATAAAACAAATTCATTTTTACACAGCTTACAAATAGAGAAATAAAAATGGTATTGATACTATAGCTAAAGCTATATGTAAAAGACGCCATGTTCGAAAGATATAAGCAAATGCTAGTAGAATTAATTCACCAATTGCAAAAAAATATTGAATAACAATGCCGGTAAATAAACGTTGTTTTGGTCCAACTATAAATAAAATTTTACAAAATATCAAAAATATGGATTAAAGTCACTAACTAACCGATTTCTACACCTATAAATATAAATAAATAAATATATATATATATATATTAAAGCATTTAAAACCATTAGATTTGAATACATACCAATAACAAACCCGGTAAGAGCTATACCACGCGTTGCGCATGCTACTAAAAATCGACCGAATACAAAAAGTCCATAACTTATTTCAAAACCAATGTGTTGTTGTGGTGCAAATGCACAAATAAAACTACCCAGACATATTAAAAGAAAAGAAATACCCATAACGGGTCGCCGACCATATCTTTATATAAATATAAATCATTATTTTCAGAATTATAGCATTAATTTACCTATCAGATAAAGCACCAAATATCAGTGACCCAATCATATAACCGAGAAAAAAAGTAGTTTGAACAAAACTTTTGAATGAGACTCTATTACAAACCATAGACCACTAAAAATAATAATTTGTATAATAAAACATTTTTTTAAAATTTTTTTAATGGAAACTAACCTCTTCAACCAATGTTGATTGATAATATGTTCGATCAAAAATAAAACTAGTACATGCTTTTAATGGTTCATCAATTTCCCAAAAATGCTTAGATTGATTTGCACTTTGATAACATCTTTGGCATTCATGTACAGAGATTTGTTTTTTATATTCACGACATTGAGATTCACTTGGAATATGTAGATGTATATCATTCGTAGATATTTCAACGTCAGAAAAATCGTCTGTTGATGTCCGACAACGAAAAGATGGGGTAGCGGCTGTGAATGACCATGTATAAACCATTATTGGAGGAAGCATATATGTTAAACATATTAAGAAATACTTTACTTTTTGAAACCGACCAAATGTCCCAATAGTTTTGTAAAAGGTATCAAATTGCATTTTTGATTTGTATGACGTAAAAGTAACAAGCCAGCTGATGATAAATCAACGAATGTATAAATAAGTATTCAGGATTGGTATACATATTTGGCTGATCTGTATCTTTTTTTGTTTTTTTTTTCGTCGTTCTGTACTCAATCTATATGTATCATTGTATTTAATCATTGATTATCACCTTAGATTCTCAAGTTTAGTCATGCTAAACATATTTTGTAACAAGTGAACCATACTTTCTTTTATCATAGCATTAACATGATTGGAAGATTTTTTAACTATTAACCATGTATTATAATAATGTATGATATTCACAATTCTATTTTTATTATATGTACTCATTAGATAAGATTTGTTTTTCAGTCAATAATATAATGATTTCATAAGAAAGATGGATAAAAAAAATGTCCTTGGACAATCACTATTACATGCTTTTTAATAAGAAAACATACAAATATTTTGATTGCATAAAGAGTTGGAAATAAGCAATTATGACAACAAAGAGCTCAAAAAACACAAAAAAAAGAGAATAACGTATATATTTTATAATTGTAAGTTCAAAAAGAAAAAAAGATTAAATAATTGCACTTAAACACCCGATGATTCATTAGGTACAGTAATAAGTTGTTTACCATTTTGTAAATGTGTTTTAAATTGTTCAGCTATTGGATATTCTTTATATTCTCCATCACCAAATGGAACATTAACACTCATTTCTGATGATTTTGATGTTATAAATTCTGTATCAAGTGATGTATTTGATAAATAAATATGACAACCATCAGTTTTTTCAATTTGTATTGTTGGTACACGTTCAATAACTTGTGCTTTCATACTTTTACAATTTATAAATTCAACTAATGATACAGCCGATGTAAATTGAAGACCAACTTTTGTACATTGATCAAGTACAATAGAATTGACTTTACCTTCAACTACTACTGTTGAATTAGTACATTTATATATATAAATGCTATGTTTCATGTTTGTGTCTGTTATTCGAAGATCATGTTTGCCTGTTTGATATTCAACTAACCATTTATTACCTTCAAGAGCTAATTTAGGTGGTCCACCTATTGTTGACTTTGATATATTGACCGTCTAAAGAATATTCAATAGTGATTATAATAGAAGAAAAAATTTGATTTACTTGTGGTTTAGTGGCTATTTGGGGTGGTGGAGCTTTTCCAGGTTTAGGTGGTACAACTGGTTTTCCATCGATAAATTGTGTTGCACCTTTTTTTCCATGTGAAGAATCTCCATGCGATGTAGATTGATGTTCTAAAGAAGATTATAAAAACAATGTTCAAATAACTGAAATTTATTTGTACCTTGAATTTGTCTTAATTGTGGATTTTTATGTGTTTTAAGTTCATCAGGTACTCTTTTTAAATGAGATGTTGCGCCTTGGCCCAATGCATTGATAGAACTCATTAGCTCATTGCGGCTATTATCGGCAAGTGCACTGATAGTACTATCAAATAACATTGGAGGTGGTGGCGGCGGAGGTGGAGGAGGAGGTGGTGGAGGTGGACCACCAGCAACAGGCTTAACGGTGGATACACTAACTGAACCAAAATCGTTTTTGCCTTGTGATGCCCATGCTAAACCGGTAGTATGATGTTGTTTAACATACGCATGAAGATCATTTAATACTTTAATCCATAGTTTGACCCATTCAGCATGAGTAGCATCTTTTTCTTTGAATTCTTTCAATACACGATTTAAATAAAATTGAGCTGCCTCCGTCATATCTTTGATATGTGGACCAGGTGTTGGTGCAACAAGAATCCAACCAAGTGCTGGAATACCTTCAGAAACAGCTGATAAATGATTAAATAATGTTGATTTACGATTTTTGCTTGTAAGATCTGTAAAAAAAAATGAATTATTTTCAATTATTATCTGTCTATATATTTTTTCTAATAATTTATCTCAATCATACTTGTAATAGTTTCAATTTCGGTTGATTGTGGTTTAATTGCTTCCATAATTTGTTGATCACTCGGTTTTTTACTTTGTACAGCTTGCCTTAAAAATTGTTGTTGAGCATTAAAAAGAGATCCAACATGATTACTCATTGTAGCCAATTCGTCACCAATCTTTTGTGAAACAAGCAAAAATGGTTTGACCGATTCATTAATTAATGTATCATAATCACGTAATATAGGTGAATTATCAATTTCATTGGCCGAATGATCAATTACATTTGATTGACTACTAGAACCTGTAGATGATAGATGGCTAACAACAGATTCAAGCCGATTTGTTACAGCTTCAAGACGTTTCAATTGATCATCCATTTCTAAAAAATGAAACAAATTCTAGTGACAGATGCGAAGAGGTCACTTGTCTAAACAGAAGAGAAAGAGAAAAAACAAGAGCTATTCTTCATTTTCTAATGAATAAAACAAAGGCGCATTAATATATACAATTTTTTTAATGTAAAAAAGATACGTCGAAAATAAAAATGGCAAATGAAATGATTCATTCCTATTAAACAATTCGAATGAAATGCGAAAACATACATTCGAAATAGTGCAATGCGAAAAAAAAGGATTGATAAGCAAAAAGAGAACGAAAAAATAACGATGTCATAAGTTACATATAGAATGTGATTTTATTCGGCAACAAAACGAAAGTATGTATGATTTCTTTTTTTATTCAGTTCTACTCGTTTAGAATTTCATTAGCAAAAAAAAATATAACAAAGTCACGAAGAAAGTGAATAAGAGAATAAAATAGAAAAAAAAATTATCGATTTGACTCGTTAGTTGACTAACCAAGTGACACAATGATATTTTTCGCAGAGGTCGCTTATTCACATCTGTCATTTAAATATGACAAATAAACGAATTTAATCATTCAAAATGAGACAACTCAATGAATCAGTTAATCAATAAAATGATTCAATATTATCACCGTTTATTTTTAATCTAAGACTTGTTTACAAATAGAATATATCTTATTTAGATCTTTTTTGCATACACATATTCTGTATTAAATTGAATAAATACAAAGAAAAAAGAACAATCTTTTTCTAATTTTAAGCAGCACCAATAAGAATTTGTTGTTGTTGCTGTTGATGATGTTTTTGTTCATTTATATTTGACGAACGTATTATATTTTGTGGATGTTGTTGATTAATACGTTCAAATGCATCTATATATACTTGTTTTGAAAAACGTTTCCAAGCTTCATTTGTATGATATGTTTTATAAAAAGCAGCATCATTTGGAAATGGAATTTCGTTTCGACGAACATTTTTTTTATATTGTTCAGATGCAAAATGTGTAAAAGATAATTTATTTAATAAAAGACATTCACATTCATTACTAACTAATGTTAATGCTGGTTGGTTTGGAAATAACATATCTGTTAAACCCTACAATAAATCATTTTATCAAATATAATTATTAATAAATATTCTATTTTATAAATTAGATTTCAACTAAATTCAAAGATATATTGTAGTAATTCTTTCCTTTTATCGTATTTCATATGTTCATTGTATAGGAATTGTACTAATCGTTTTCTTTTTTTAAAACAAATCAAAACTATACTTACAAAATGTTGACCTTCATTTAATGTTTTAACATGTACATATATCATTTTATCAGGATGAATTAATTTAGGTTTTTTAGGTATCTAATTCAAAAATCACAAAAGTTTTTTTATTAGTAAATATAATTCTATTACTTTAGTTAATGATCGACTTCGTTTTGATAGTGCAGTTGCTGATGTTAATTTTGTCGTATTAGTATTTATTGATAATGCATCATAATCAATTAATTGTAATCGATCACGTTTATCAACTAAACCAGGAAATTTCTATAAAAAATAAAAACGATACAAAAAAAAAATTTCATAAATCAATTTATTTACTTTATTATCATTAGTAACACTTCGAGATGTTGTTGATAATGCTGATGAAATTCGTTGATCATCAATTGGTGAACGACGTAAACGACTTAAACGAAAATCAGCATCAAGTGTATTTGTATCTGTTATAGATTCATTAATATCACCACTAAGTTGAATTTCAGAAAATAATGTATGATTATCTCCTGCCGCTTCGTCTTCATTGTCAGCAGCTATACGAAATAAATTTTTTTTATATTTAAAAAATATAAAAAAAAGCAAACTTTTTTCATTTTCTATTCGATCAGAATCATTTTTTGCTGTTTCTTGTTTATGATCATTTGCATCAAGACGTTTCCATATAGCAAGTGAACCTTTTTTAACAACAAATATATGTTTCATACGTCGAGTATCTTTTGCAATGACTTCCGATGGCCTATATTAATAAAATTATTAAAAACTAAAAACAAAAGAAAAAGCATGTTCCAATATACCCAAAATGGCAATGTTGGATTGCATTTGGAATTTCATTCAAACGTTCAATAGGAAAACCACGTAAGAATGGTACATGATATCTGTAAAAACATGAAATAATTTTTAATTGTTGACAAAAGTCTTTTTTTTTTTGTTTTACTTTAGAAATCGTAAATCATCTTTACTACAATGTCGATCATTAGTCATATAAATTGATTTAAAATCCTATACAAATCAATTAATTTGAAAATAATTGTATTAATATATCTATATTTACATCTTTCCATATAACTAATAATTCAAGTTTTGTTTCTGATGTGACAGTAAAATTTTGTGTGGAATCAGTCATTAAAGCTTTCTCCTTCAATATAGAAGAAAAATAAATTTAGTTTTTAATATTAATGATAAGAAATAATCTTACTCCAAATGTACATCCTCTTGTTAAAACAGTCAATGTTTCAACATTACCATCAGCTGCTCGTTTATATGTTAGAACAGCTGAACCAGATAGGACTATATAAAAGCAAGCAGGTCGTTCACCTTGTCGAATAATTGTACGTCGTCCAGGATGACTAAAAATAAGAGGATTATATAGTGGACATATCAAATTCGATTATAACGGTTTCAAAAGATATTATTTATGATTATTTTCATTCTGCTTTTTTAAGAGATAATTTCGTTTGGTTAAAATTGAATCTGAATGAGATTTAAATAATAAAGACTTGAAATCATTTTTAGGATATTAAGGTCTTTCAATGTTTTTTTTGGGACTTCATTTTTGTATTACTCTGTAATACTTGAAGATTTCCCTTAAATTCTCAATCCTTTCGTTTAAATTTTTTCAACATTGATTTTTTTTAACTAAAAAACTGTATTCATTTGTGTCAATTGCAACTAATATCTACATTTAATTGAATTATCTGTAAAAAGAAATTGTCTGATAAAATAAGCATTTAGACATTACTCTTACCATTCATACCAAGCTTGCTGCAGTAATTGATTTTGTAATCCTTTTGGTAATCGTGTAAATGGTTTAATATCCGCTAAACATTTTCGAATCTAAATAGATACAAAAAAAAAAGTTTATTGTCATGGTAACAAAACAATTGAAAGAAAAATGTTTTATGATAATACTGAATTTCAATTAGCATCATTTCATATAAAAAATGAAAATAATGATCATATTTATAAAAATGAAAATAATATTTTAATTAATAATCAACATAAACAAAAACAATCTACGATAAATATAATTTTAATTGGTGATAAAAATATTGGTAAATTAAAATTAATAAAACAATTTACTCAAAATATATTTCTAAGAAAAAAATCTATTAAAAAATATGATAATTCAATAGATATTATTTATAAACGAAATAATCAATCGAATGAACAAAAACTTCACTTAAAATTTCATCATATTAATCTATCATATAAAAATAAAAATAATTTTATTTCTATTTATCCATCTGCTGATTGTCTTCTTTTTATTTATGATATTAATAATCAAATATCATATAATCATTTAATTGATCGTTGTTTACCTTTGATTCAAAATAATCAATCTGAACATATTTGTTCATATTCTTTAATTGGAATTAAACATAATAATTCTCGACAAGTTATACCTTCTCATATAGATACATTTGTTAAAAATTTTCAATTATTCTATTATGAAATAACATCAATAACTAATTATTATGAATTATTAAAAAATATTTTAGATAATTATTTTCAAATAAAATTAAAAGAAAAATAATTTTCATATGAAATCTCTTAGTAAAATATCTCTATTAAGTTTTCGTCTATTAATAGATTATAAGAGAATCAAAAGTAGTCGATTTAAATGAAAATTTCATATTTTGAATTTTTTTCTAATTCAACGGTGATTCATAAAAGCAAATTTATATAACATAAAAGTTTCAAATGTCTTAGTAAATATATTTGCTCATTTTTCGAACATTTAAATGTAATTGAAGAAGATGGAAAGTAATTGGTTAGAACCAAATTTGATATTCTTTCTAAATATATCTTCAAAATTTTGCTATGCTTACGACTTGTCAGCTGTACGATAATATTTCAAAAGTCAACTAATTTGTATTGAAATTGCTGTGATTATAATATAAAACTGACGCACATGAAAAATTCTATATAGATGTAGTTTTTGGCTTCTATAAAAGATTTACTCTAATAAATAAATTCCAAATAAGAAAAAAATTTAGAACAACAAATTCTCTCTTGTGAGCTATATTTAACGAAAATTGAACAGAGATATTGTGTTAAGAGTTTTTATTCGCAGATTAATTAATTACCTCATCAGCATTGTTAATATCACGTTCACCTGGTGGTTGTTTAAAAAATTCTTCGACTATAGGTAAAATTTCGATCTAGAAATTAAATGTTTATAAATATGAAACATTTCATTTTCTTTTTTGTTACTGATCGAATTTTAAAATTTGATTTATCAAACATATATTTTTCTGATGGACCGGTTGCTTGCAAATAAGATTGATAAACCGCTGAAAGTGTTTTATTTCTATTAGAAAAAGAAAAAAAAAAGAAAGGAAAAAGAGGTAAAAATTTCATATTTCCTTTTATTTTTATGAATACTTGTTTTGGGCAATTTTACACCAATAAATTGAGAATAAAATTAAATTGCCCGCTCGACGAAATATCAATGTTAATTTAGTTGGTGTAGGCTAAAAGAAAATATAGACAAAAGAATTAATCAAAAAAAAAAACAAAAAAAAGGAAAATATCTAATAAATCTACTCGAGACTCATATGGTGAATGAGCATTTGTTGAGCGAATACTAAAACTTGAAACCATTGATGGATGTGCCATTTTTATACGTGATGAATGATCACTTGGAATAGTTGTACTTAAACTTGATGATATTTTTGTTCGATTTCCAACTATTGTTGGTACATGACGATGTGGTGTTAAACGAAGAAGATTTTCAAAGAAATTTTTCATTGGATGTGATGTCGTTGATATTGGTAATGGAATAAAACCATAATAATTTTGAATTGGTGGTTGACTTTTTGAACGAAGTGATTGTTGTATTTGAGATTTATCAGGATGAACATTACCTGTTGTTGGTATTGATAAAGCGCTTGATAGCATGTTTAAAAAAAGCTAATCAAACTAAAAGTAAACATATTATAATGATAGTTACATAGGAAAATGTAAATTTATAAAAAGAAAATTTATCGTTATTTGACTTTTTGAGATTTTGTTTGATAAAATAGTTTTGTAGATATTTTTAGACTACTTCACAAATGTCAACATAAAGAATTTTATTCTCATATAATAGGAAGAAAAATGCAAATCAAATAGTATTAATTCAAAGCGAATTTTGAGTATAAAAATAATTGTATTATCATTGATTTAACGATAAAAATTAAATATTAAAATTTATCAAAAAAAATAATTTTATTGAAATTTAAATGAATATGATAGGAATTGATTTTTTTTTCTTGAATAAAATTTGTAGAAAGCTTGGAAAAAATATTTTATATGATTATCAGATTACATTTCCTACTTGAAATATCCGCGTGACATTTGAGTACAAAATAAAAATTATACATTCAAATAGAATATTAATCAAGATTTTATCGATATATTTTTACTCACAGCAAAAAGGTATAATACGTTAACTTTTTTGATAAATATCTTGTTGTTATCTTTGATAAATTTTCACCGTTGTCGTTACTGATTGTGCTTTTCGTTTCGTTGACAAAGGAGGACAACCACTTTTTTAATCTCTCTTTTTTCTTGCTTTTTTTATGTTTGACGTTGTCATCACTAAATGATTGACAAAGGAAAAAAACGTATGAGAGAACGAGACAAACATCGTTTTCCACTCGAATTCAACGAAGAAAAAGAATATAACTAAATGTATGAAAAGTAACATCTACAATTGAGAAGTGTATTTTCGTGCCGATGGCAGAAAAAAAGGAGTTGACAATGTCGGTAACTGGCTTCTCACTCACAAAGACAAACATATTCTATCGTTAGACTTTGTTTCTTTTTTTTTTCTTTAAATAGGTGACAATTTTCAGATGAATAAAATAAAAGAACACAATCTTTACAAAAGAAATGAAACAACACCGAAGTTGATTCTTAGAAGATTAAACAACAGATTTGAAGTATTAGGCGTTAACTGAAACAATATTATCAATTATACTCATTTACCGATGTGACCGACTTTACATCGAAATCATACTAGAAAAATAATTGAAATAATCGATTGATTTTTAAAAAAAGTGTTTAAAATAAGTAATGATTGAAATTAAATTTAATATAGACGATTAACAATTCTAACTACGAATATTGATTGAAAACAAAAATTAAATTAAAATTTTATATAACAATCTTTAGACAAGTGACGTTCTAACACTACTTATCATTAAGATATTGTTTAAAATATTAAGTTATGCATGTTTAAATTTAAAAACTCAACTAGATGAATGAATTATAACAAGAAATTGTAATAAAACTAATGATTTTTTTTTAAAATTGCTATTATTTTTATAGAATAATACAATTTAAAAAACATGTAGACTACATTTAAGATGAATATCTCTGTTTTCTCTCAAGAAATCTATATTGAAATTCCTGTATCAAGATATATTATCACAACTTATTTTTCTTAATAATAGCTTAGTTGATCAACTTTATCATTATTGTTGATTGAAAAAGTAGATTTCAAGGGTAAATCAGCATAAACAATAATTGTTTGTTTAGTTAATTTACACTATTCAGACATATACTTTCAGCAAATAGTCTATTTATTATTCTATCATTCAGAAATTGACACCATCCTTGACTGTTCATTCATGGTAACTACTTGTTTCGAATATGTTAAGTATTTCTACATTGAATATTCTATATTTTCAGAGATTGTATTATTTCTATTTATATGAGTATCAGAGTTTATTTAAAAACAAAAGAAATAGTTTGTCACAAAATTTAACATTGAAATAGATGAAACTAACATAAATTCTTTCATGAGACGAAAGAAAAAAGTCAATACATAATATCAGAAATTGTTTTTTCTAATATTTTAAACAAATCAGCCTTGTTATTTTTAATTATAAGATAATTGTAGCAAAAAATGAAAAAAATATAATAAAATAAGATGTTGTTAAATGATAACTATTATTATAATATGAATTTGGATTTGAATTTCCATAACTATTATAATTATTATAACTTGTATCTCTATTTGGATACCAAGCATTTGCAGAATTTTGACTATATCGATTATAATTATTTGTATTTGGCCATAAATTATTATTATTATTAGTATTCATAGAAGTACCATAGGCATTACTGTTTGGTAATAAATTACTATTACTACCCATTGGTCCACCATAAGTATTACTGTTTGGTAATAAGTTACTATTGCTTCCCGCTGATCCACTATAGATATTAGTGTTTGGTGATTGATTGCTATTATAAGGATATTGATTATTATTTGTATTTGATAATGTACCATAAAGATCTTTATTAGTTAAAACTTGATTTGTATTTACTGGATAACTCATTTGAGAATTTGATGAAGAATAAAATGAAGTACCAATGGATCCTTTAAATATAAATAAATAAATAAATCAAAATTTCGTTTTTTTTTAATATAAATAACCTGATGAGATAGGATTTCCGTTACTATCACGCATGATCGGATTTCCATTACTATCTCGTATGATCGGATTTCCATTTGTATCACGTAAAAATTGATTCGTACCACTAGCAGAATAAAAATTATTTCCATTATATAAAGAATTTAATGATGATTGATCATTTGTTCCATACAATTGCTGTTGTTGTGGGCGTTGTTGATTATATAAATTAACACTATTTAATGAATTTCCTGTATTTGATGATGATAAGATAGGATTGCCATAAAGATCTCGTGCGTCAGGATTATTTAAACGTATACCTTGTATATTTGTATTTGCTGGATAATTATAGCCTGCAGGTGCACTTGCGCCTAAGTTTGCATTTGTACCATATAATGATCCTGATGTTTGATCACGACGACGACGATGACGACGACGATTCGCATTACCATGGATATCTAAATATAAATAAAGAGATGAATAATACATCAATGATTCAATTCAAGAGAATTTATGAATTTAAAAAGAAAACGTTTTTAAGTGAATAGGTACTTTGAGTCGTAGATTAAAACGACTGTCTACATAATCAGAAATGAAAAAGTTGATTGAATAATTTAAATCTCAAACATTCATTTTTTTTTGTAGTTAAGATGATTTAGATTAAGTAATGTTGATTGCTAGAAGACAAACACTTACCAGTGATTAGTAATGATTGTAGAAGAAGTGAAACGACGATTATGTTAGTCCACCACATGATATATTATTTTCAAATAAAAATGCTGTTTTGTTTTGATAATCTATAAATAATAAGCAATAACATTTCATTTTAGATATAAAATAGAAGTTAAATCAAATGATGAAGTTGACACTTTGCTTACATTTAACGAGAGGTCATGTTCGACGACAGCTATAATTCTTTTTTTTTATCAAATGATAGACCGTGCACATATATACGTATTGATAGCAACTGCGTTATAACGAGATTTTTTTTGTACTCTACTCTCTCTCAACGTTTTTTCTCGTCTCAATGATTGTCATTAGTCCTTCTGTCCTACTGGGATGTACGACATAGGTACGACAACAATTTTTTTCCTTCTCTCATTCCTGTTTCTCCTTTTTTTTTCTTTTTTATTCTGTACATACATCTAATAAAATACATATAATACTTCTTTTAACTGCAGTAGACTATTCGTCGAACTTTTTCTCCTTCTCCATTTCTCCTTCAAATGCCTACAAGCAATGCAATAATAAATATAATCATACAGGTCTTATGTGTCTGTACAGTTTTTGTTCGTTCGTTATTGCCTTTCCTATTATTTGAATAGAACTTTTTTTTGTTTCCTTATTGACGCAAGAGAATGAAATTGGTTGTACAGAATCATCGATTTTTTTTTCATAGGATGATCGGTATTTATATGTAATATATAGAGAAAAATTGTAATAGAATAATATTCTTACACTTGATTGTAAGAATAAATTAGTAATCATAAAAAAATATACCTTGAAAGAAACTTTATGATGCTATATAATATAGAAAATGATTATCAAATAATTAAAAATAAATAATCAAATTAAGTGACAATTCTTTTTTCCAAGCCATATTGATTCTCAATAATAACAAATTGTATGATTTCAATACTTATTCAAGCAACTTGAATTTAATTTAAAAAAAAGAATAGAAAAAATTTTACAATTTAATATGTAAATAAATGAAAATTGTCTAGTTTTTTAATAATTATTTGAATGAAGTAAATTGTTGCAAGTACAAATGGAATAAGTCTTCTGAATACAAGCAACAATATATCATATATGTAGAAATATTGTTGAATTTTTCACTTGCCTGGAGGATTAATCGGTACGGAGTTTCCGGTACGTATAGGTGAATTTGGTCCAATAAGATTACCATCAAGACTATCACTTAACCGTTCTTGAAAGGGAATATTTCGGAGTGCTCGATACCAAAAATAACCTGTATTAGTTAAGCCACTACCTGTTCCACCTGTATAATACTGAGCACTGTTTCCTTGATTCCAATTAGGATATTGATTATTGAATCCTGTAGCTGTATACCCAATTACATTTGATCCAGGTCCATAGAATCCACTACCATAGGCACTGCCAAAAGTTGGATATTGATAAGTTTGACTTGCACCATTTTGATAGAAACCATTATTATTATATTGATTTGATCCAGAACCGTAAGAGTTTGCGTCATAAGGTTGGTCTCCACTATAGCCTGTATTGGGATAACCATAACCATAACCAGGAGCACTATAAAATGAGCCTGATGGATATGTTAAAGGAGCTGTTGGAGAATAAGAACTGGAATATGGATTTATATTTGAAATATAATAACTGGATGATGATAATTGACGTCGTTTGCGACGCGCACGAGCATCAACAACTATATGAATACATCATATTTATACTTATAGTCAAAAGTATCATGTCACAGAACTTACAAACTGATGAGAAGATTAAGAGTAATATAATCACTTTTAACATGGCCATTGCTTTACACGAACAAATATATCTGTGTATATATAGATTGAAATATACGTACAGTTATATTAAAGTTTATACAGATATTATTCTTGATTGGTTAGATTTTTCTCATTTTCTTTCTTCCGGCACAAAATGTACATCGGTTCGTACAAAAAAAAAATTTTGTTCGTTTTTTTTTTCTTTTTTACTTGCACTATGCAAGCACTTTCTTCTATTTCGCCTGCCTTCATAAATAATTATATATGCATATGACCATATACTTTTATACTTTAAATTGTTGCTGCATATTCGTACGATTTATATTGATTGCAGTAGCTAAATTGATTCTTTTTTTCTTTTTGCATAGTTATAAAAAGAAAATATAAGTGTATTAAGCAACAAACATATACATGTACAAATAAAAGCTATTAAAATAAATTACACATTGGTTTTTTGTGTCCCATTAAGTAACAACATTTGAGTTTAAAATATTTATGCCTGAGTCGTGTTTGGAATCTATCAAAAGAAAATGATAATTATGATATCAATTACGCTTTTTCTTGATTTACTAGATCATATGTATCCGGCGCCACTTTACCATCACCTGTCATTTCCTTTAGAAAATTATATTTCTAAAAAAGAAATAATAATATGATAAATTTATTATTTTAGTCTTGTTTTAGTTTACGATTTCTGTATATTTAGTTGAATCATCTTGTGGAGTATCTTCTGTAGAAATCCTAGATGAAGTGCTAGGAGTCGGTGTGGGCGGAGACAGTGGTGGTTGCTAAAAATATAAAATGAAACCTAGCTAAATAAGGCAGCATAATTAATATTGGCACCAGAATATAAGACATCTAATTGTTTTTTGAATAACTTTTGATCGAAATAAAATAGAAGTCTGCAACATTTGGCATATGATAGCCAAGATTCAAGAGCATATTTTTATAAGCAATAACTTTTCTAAGAAAGAGTACGAAATTTAGTTTTTCAGAAGATCTTTAAAAAACCACGCTAGCTTTTTGAAAATTATCATAGAAGTCTATTAAATTTTTTACATATTCAAAATCAGCATCAAAAACTGTGTCGATTCGTATATTTTTCTAGCCAATTAACGAGATAGTTTTTTCATCTAAAATTTATCTCTCGTCATCTTACAGGACCGTGTAAATAAATACATCCAGTCAAAAAAGATGGCGATTCCAAAAATAAAAAAACGAATAGACTTCTGTAACAATTTTCAAAACGTTAGCGTAGTTTTTCAAAGATTCCCTGGAAAACTGCAGGTTTCTATCTTGTTCGTATCAAGAGTTATTCAAAAAACAACCAAATGCCTTATATTCTGGCGTTGATGATAGTTACATTCACCGTCTCATCGGTATAACGTTGAAGAAAAGGAACTGTAGTGGATTGATCTGGTGTTTCCTGAACATAATAAAAAGTGAACTAATCATCAATACTGAAAAAAAAAAGTTTCATTATAAAGTTTTGCATTTTTAATATTTTTCAAAAGCAAACATTTCTTATACAGCTAATTAAAACAGTTCTTACAATAAAAAAATGTTTTATTATCTATGCAAGTACTGATAAGTTTCAAGCAACTGACCTGCATATGGTTACCCAAATTTATTGATCTCAATTCCCTTGGTTTTCGTATCTATATGAGTTAAATTTAGTTATTATAAAATTATAGTAATAAACAAAGATAAAATAATTCACTTCTCTTAAATCTCTTCTCTGCAGTATTGAAAAACTTACAGGATGTCGTCTTTTGACAAATTTGATTAAAAAAAATCTTAAATGAGAAACTTTTTAATTTTTTATATTTTGTTTTCGTTATACATACATGATTGGAATCAATACAATAATTATACCTATGAGAATAATTAGAAAAATCCATCTACCAATTGAATCTACTTATATATAATAAGTCAAATTTAATAAATATTTATCACAAAAATACTTGAAGATGTTTTAATGGTTTTACATTCTTCTTCTTTAAATGATTCATCCGCTTCATCATAAAAACAACGAAGACAAATTTTATATGTTGTTAATGATTTAAGCTTATCAATAGGAATTGTTTGATTTGTTGTTTTGTCAATATCCTAATAAAAAGAATTTTTCTTTTCAAACATTTCACAATAATAGATTTCTAACTTGAGACGATATTTCCAATTCTTGATCATCAACGTTACTAAAATGTCCAGAACATAAACGTGGACTTATTGTTCCTGTACTATTATGATTAATACGAATAGTTAATTTTTTCGCTGTAATATCTTCTATTTTAAAATCGACTATAGTTGTATGTACTAAAAATAAAAAATAATTTATTTTACTTTTTTTTATATAATAATTTTTACTAGGTTCAATATAAAACCGATATACGGATGATCCAAAACGACTTAATGATATATTCACAGTCATAGAAGTTTCCTTTGGAATTGTATGACGATCTCGTGGTTCAAAACGAAAGATAAGTTCACTTGTATTGGTTATATTGAGCGTTGGTGGATAACGATAAGATGGTGTTCTGAATATAATAAAAGATTTGAATTTTTCTTTTTTTTGTTAAAATTATTAATTTAATTATACTCATGATATGATTCAAAAAATTTAAAATGTTTTGGAAAATCATTTCGAAATGCACGTGCAATTATTGGTGCAAGAAATATACATTCAACATAACGACGATCATATGCTTTACAACGTTCTTTTAATTGAATAACACCAGGTTTTTCTATAAAAAAAAATTTTCATTAGATTTTTTAAATGAAAATTTCACGATCTTTTTTTTATAACAAGTCAATGATATTAATTCTGTATTACGTTGAATTTTATAAGAAATTGTTTTTATTTTTATGATGATAGATTTATGATTGTAAGTTTATCTATAGTAAAAATATAAAGATTTATGTTGTCATAAATAAGTTCACTTTTAAGTTTTAAAAGAACAAAATATTGAAGATATTACGAATATTTGAAGAAAAAAAAAGTACACATCACAAATTGACTTAAGTATTTATCAAATATCTTCAATCAATACTTCATATTGTATAAAAGAAAATTTCATATTTAGTATATATATAAACTACATGTTAATCGTTCGAAATTTTTATAAAATTTATATTTACAAACATATCATTTTTATTCTCCTTATCTTAATACCTCCAATTATAAGATCAGCTGCTTGACCATAAGTAGCATTATTTTTCCAATGACAACTAATATGATTAATACCAATAAAACCATTTGGAAAGATATGAATACTTATTGTTGTAGAATTAATTTGTTTAGTTTTTAATATAAATGCTGGAGATGCTACAATTGGTTTATCAATAGAAGCAACTAATTCATCTCGTTGTTTATTAATTTCAATTTGACTATTACAATAAAGAATACCTTCAGTATCATTCGAATTAAGCACCAATTCTAATGGTTCTAAATTGAAAAAAGAATATTATTAATTTAAATAAAAATAAAATTTTATTTAGTACCAATAATTGGCTCATTATCATGATGAAATTTGGATATATCATAATTACCAGATTCGTTTTGAGTATTGGTAAATGATAAAATATTTATAAATATAATTGATTTTATTAAAAACATTAATTTATTGAATAATTGATAGGATGTTGTTATGATAAAATTTATTCGAAAAAGGAAAGCGTCACTATTTCGTTTATGATTCTTCAAAGAATGATTACTGTCTAGCTTTTTTTCTTTTGTCCTTGTATTTCAAACTATGTCAATACAAGAGTACAGCACGGAGAGGATGCAGTTTTTCGGTGAGAGTATGATGAAGAAAAAAAAAGAATATCTACTTTAACGTCATCGAACGTAGCTAAAGCTTACAAACAAATATCTATTTTAACTCATTTTTCTTACGCAACATAGTTTTAATGAATGAATTTAATAATTCATCTTCTTTTTTTTATTTTCTAGGATAAAAACAATAATTTTCTTTTTTGATAATCAATCTAATTAAAATACAGGAAAAAAACCAACATTGATGCAAACAGTTACGTAAGTTTCATAGAAAAAGAAAATGACGAATTTACTTTTCGCGGAAAAATAAAGAATTTTATTCTTTCGAAGAATTAAATACTAATAAATAAATATAGTTATCATATTTATATATAAATAAAAAAAACGTAAAACAATCTGAGTATCACAGTCTTTCGAAGAAATTATCATTAGTCATATAATATTAGTTTTTATTAAAATTAGTTCGACTTGTTTTACAATCAATAAACATTGATTCATTAGTTAAGATAACACCTAAAGATTTAAGATGATCTTGACAAATTTCATTTGATTCATAAGCTAACATTCTAGTAACAAGTTCAACTGGAAATGTTGGAGAAAATCTTCAAATAAAATTTTAAAAAAATCAAATTCATTTTTATCTTTTTATTTTTTAATACTAACCCCCAGATTAAAATCTGAATCATCTGTTTACGATAAGTATCAATAAAAAGATTTACTAAACAACAAGCAAGTTTAGGTAAACATTTATAGAGTATAAATAATTGAATATAATCTTTTCGTCGAATAACAGAACAAAATGAAAGAACAATGTCAAAATTAGTTGTGTTTTTCGAAGATTTTCTTGCTTCATCAATATCAATTAAAATTCGATTTACTTCTAAAAGAAAAATACAAAAGATAAATAATAAATCCATCATATATAATTGTACATTCAGTATTTTCAAAAATTCTCTTCTATTAATTATTTGTTTGAAGCATGGATTTCTCTTTAATCAAAAGATAATATCTGAAATTCTCAATGAAACCCTATATGATACAATTCAAAAATTATTTCTGACATATTTGAGAAAAGATGCACAATAAAAACATGCACTTAAGTATTATGTAATTCAGAGGGATGAAAGAACTCAAAAATGATTAGATTTGAAAATTGAATTTTCACGGAACAAAGCCAGATCTAACATAAATCATCCAGGTAAAAAAATATAGTTTATTGACCATATTTTGACATTTATTTCAAAAACTTGCTGTTATATTATTTTTAGTAAAATTTTCGTTAGTATCTTTTGGATAAAGAAAAAAGAATGTTCTAATCAAATGAATAATAAAGAAGAGATATTCATAATACTGAAAGTACAATTATTTATAGTGCATTCATTAATTTAAAAACTAATTTATTATATTACTTTTATAATCATTAATTAATAATGAATAAAGTAAACGGTAAATAAGAAATTCAATTAAATGAGTACTATTACAACCACTATCATATAACATTTCTATTTGTGTTTGACATTGATTAAACTGATCACGATCATTCTAAAAATGAAATATTTTCATATTAATAATAAAAAAATTTTTTTGAATTTACCATTTCAAGTGCTATTCGAGCATTTTCTTCATAAACTAATACTGTAAAATCATTTCGTATTGATTGTACCATAAGATCTTGTCGAATACTTTTTAATTGATTACATATATATGACCAATCATTATTTGATTTATATTTATTTATAACAAAAGTAAATGCTTGTTCAAGAATTTTTAATGGTCGAATTGTTGATGAATCAGGAGCCTTAAATTGATGTTTTAGTTTTAGAAAACAAAGAAGAAAACAAAGAATTATTTTACACTTGTTAAACGAAGATAATTTTTTTCCAATTTTTCACATGTACCTATTATAGGTTGGTTTATATCATTAATTGATTTTATCTAGATAATAAAATATTAAATTTTAATAAATTCAATAAATTATTATACTGAATTATGTATTGGAGATATTGTTTCATTAGTAAATCGATTTCGTCGTTGTTCTAATCGTTTTTGTTCATCAAATTTTGAACTAATAAATGAAAAATAGATAGAAAAATCATATAAAAATTAAATTATTACTCTTTAGAATTTAACGATGATCGCATTTTCTATTTTGTTTAATATAAATTTTACAATTACTAATAAATTTTTTATTAGAAAAAAATAAGAAAATCTAGAAAATAAATTTATTCGAAAAAGAAAAGATTCATAAATGAATTAAATATGAAATAGAACATAACTATTATCAATTTTTGTTATCTTTTGAAATACGCTGTTGAATTGATAATTCATGATATACATTAGATAAATTTAAATTCCATTAATTAATAAAATTCTTTTGATGAACAATAGATTCTTATACTCAAGTATGATAAACATCATTCATACTTTACAGATGTCATAATTATTTAAACAGGTTTCTAACTGGTTAACTAGAACCTCCAATCATTGAATACATTGCTTACTTTTTTGGTACTGAAAGTGGGAAAGAAGAATAAGAAAAAAAAAAGGTTATACTGTTGTATGTGATCAAGCAGTAAAATTCATAAATGAACATCTTCTTTTCATCAAAATTAAAATAAAAATTTAATTTATTTTCGTTTATTTTTATTTTTATTTTCAAAATTAATATCTCATTGTATTGTACAGTAAACTAATATTAGTTAATATCTTCTTTCATATCAATAGATTCTTATTAATTTTAACTAATATTGAATATATTCATCAGATCTAAAAACTAGACAAGAGTCACTTGATATTCTACCTATAATTCTAGAAAGAATATTAAGCATCTGTTGTATTTGACTGCTCAATGCATGGTGGAGAAAGAAAAGAAAAAAAAACAGAACAATTAGCTTGTTCTTCTTAGTTATTCATATGCCTTTTTTTAGGAAGGGGCTACTCGTGCTATCTACACTGATGATTCTTTTTCTCACAATCTTTTTTTTCTTTTTCTTTGCGATTTGGTCGTATAGAAGACGATGAAAGACACACAAGCGCATTTTTTTCTTTTTCTCTCTATGTGTACGCTGTTGTTGCAGAAAAATATCGGGTAAAAAAAAAAAAAACGAACGTTGTCGTTGTCGACGAGACAAAAGCGAGTTTATAACAGGAATCAATTCTTTTTTTTCTTCCTATATATGTATGTATATTTTTTACAAGTTGATGAAGATATTAAAGCTATTAAGCTTTATTTTTTTTTGAGTAAAAGAAATCAGAAATACATAAAAAAAAAGGAAATATTTTATTTTATTTATTTCTTCCTAGTTATATCAAATAATTAAAATATATGTATTTTTTTCTTTTTTTCTTTTTTCTTAATAGGTATTTGGCGTTTTATTCTTATCATATTAGTTACCTGATGAATTAACTTGTCAAAGGATTAGTAGATATATTCATCGCTTGACTGGCTTTATTTATCGTTTCGCTTTTTTTTTATTTCGTATATAAATATATATATATATATACATGGAGAAAAAAAAAAAGAATTGATGTATTTTTAAGGTTACTATTAGCAAGCGAACAGATGTATGAATCATGATATTGTTGTTTTTTTCTCTTATGTTCTTTGGTATTGGCGTCATGTAATATTTTTCTTTCAGATAGATTTATTTATTTATTTATTAATCAGACGATTTATTTATTATTTGACAGAGAAACACGCGACGCATTTGCTCACCTATACATATACATATTGAGTCTGCCCCCGCTTTATTTATTTTTCAATACAAGGTTACAAAGCGACTTACTAATATAATTTCAAAATCCGGTATATTGCTTCGTTATATATATATATATATACTATTGCTTATAAGAATTTCAATTGAAAAAATAGTATTTTATTATAAAACGAATGTCAAAAGGAAAAACGTGTATGTTTTATTTATAATTTTTATGAACAAATGGTGATGCTTGCTATTGTCAGAATGAACCATCTGACAAAAGCGAGTACAATTGTTACAATTTCAAATCCATCATTAACGAACGATGATCAAACACCATCTATTGTTAATAATGAGAAAATGCTTGTTATTAATGGAAATATATCCCAGGAACCAACAACACCATGTGTATTAAATACACCAAATACTTGTACAAAAAATTCAACATTTTTTTATGAAATGCCACCTAATATACATATACCAACATTAACGGGTGAGACAATTTTCTTTTTTAGAATCTATATAATTTATTAAATTAAGAACGAAGAAAAAACAATATTTGAAATTTTTCTAATATATATATATATATACAAACAGTTGGTTTTTTTTTCTTTTGTCCTTTCATCATGTCACTTTATTGTAATTATTCGAGGAAAACAAAATAAGTATCAGATATTTTTAGTAAATATTGTTTGATGTATCATCTGTATCTATCGGTCATCTAAACTATCTTCAGTAATGCAGTGTTATCGACTATATATATATATATATATAATTGTAACGACAGTTGGATAATGATTATCATAAGAAAATGTCAAATGTCGATATGGTTAATTTATGTTATCTAACGTTTCACTATAGAAACTAGTAGTCGTCAAGTGTGTATATATGTATGTATGTCATATTCAAGGTTTTTCTATCTTGTTGTATTTGTACATATTCTAATATGATTTCATCGAGTCCATTCATTCTTATTTGTATTATAACATATTCATTGTTTTGTTTTGTTTTTTTTTGCGTTTGGTAAAAAAATAGAAAATTAGTATTCTAATCACGTACCTGTCACTCATTAGGTTTAATAGAGAATAAACAAGTTTTAATGTCCTTGAATATCTATTTTTGTTTGATATCGTTTTGAATTTATGGATAATTGTATTAATAAAAGCAGAAAATGACAATAACAAAAACAAGTCAGTTCAGAATAATAAATAGACAGTCGATCGAGATGATCTGTGTCTCGTTAGGAATAATATCAGAGCACAAGTCATGTCTGTTATTTTGTAAGAGTGCAAAAGAAAGAAAACCTTGGTACAGATAATGATTAACAACATAAGCAAGTAGCATTTATGATGACGGGTAACAACACTTATTCAGTCACTTGTTATTTTCTATTCTATTTAAAATGAATATCTATTTTCTATAACAAATAATTGTAAGTAATAAATTGTATTTGATATTTATTGGTATTAGTATTTGTTAATTTAATTTTTTCTTTTTCTTTTTTTTTATTGTTCTATTGTGTCATCAACAGGTTAATATTTGTCAATGTGTCTTTATTTGAAGATAAGATGATGATTATCTTTTGATTATCATATTGAGAATCTGTTTAAATTCTTATTTTTTCTTTTCTCCTTCTTCTTCTTCTTCTTCTTCTTCTTCTTCTTCGGATTTATATTATCGATCTCGATCCGAATGAATAAAGAAAAAAAGGAAATCCTCGAACTTCTTTCGTCTTCGTTGAACTCCTATTACTATCAAGTGTATAATCCACCTTTGCGATAGAGAAAGAATTGTAAAAGGGCGTGTTTGCGCTGAGCTTGCTGCTTTTGTTGACACGAGGTCTTAGCACAACGAGGACGATTCGCTCGTTTCTACTACTTTAATTGATGTTACTACAGCTCTTCTTTTTAGGGTCGATCGAAAAGAAAAGGTTTCATCATCAAGTAGAATAGCACCAGCCGAAAAGAAGAAGGAGAACGAGAGAAAGAGAAACACAAGAGAGAGAGAGAGGGAGAAGGAGAAAAGGGACAAAAAAAAAAGCGTTTATCCGTCATTATCATTCAATTGTAATCGTTCGTTCATTCGGTGTTATTTCCGTTGACGAACTAGAAACAGGTATGTCTGATGATTTTGATCCAATATTATTAAGTATAGATGAAGAAAATATTGTCCATGATGCTTGTGTAAAATAAGAAAATGGTTCACCAATAGATGGTTTAAGTGCGTTTAAATTGAATTTATAAGCGAATGGATTAAAAAAGAATTTCGATTCTTTATTTATTGTTGATGAAACAATTAATGATGATGGATTTGATGTTGGCATATATTCTTTTTTTCTTCGTTTTTTTTTATATTAAAAATAATGGCGCATAACATTATTTTTTCTTATTGAATTTATAAGAAGTTTTTAAAATGGTATTAAGAATAGAATAAATTTTTATTTATTCATTTATATGATCAAACAAACGTGCTTAAAGTGAAAACATTAGTCATTCTCATCAATACATATACTTCGGGCATCTATTGATTTGACAGTACATATCAAAAACGTCTAATCGATCTCATTCTATTCATATATTCTCTTTTTTTTTATTATTCTCGCACCAAAATAACAATACATTATATTTTATATGTTTAGAGACACAATTACCAACTGTCTCAATACTTTCTCAATCATTAACAGCAGCAACACCACCACCTTCATTACTATCAGATTCATCGTCTTCTATTGATATATTAGCATCTCATCAAAATTCTTCAAATCATCTTTTATCATCATCACCATCATCAATTCCATCGATAATTGTTACTAATAATTCGACATTATCAAACGTTGTTGATGTATCGTCAACATCATCATCCGATATCAATGACGATACAACAATGCAACTACCACGTAGTTTAATTAATGAAAATAAACCATTTCCATTAAATTTACAATTAAAAAAACCTATTCCACATATAACAACAACAACATCACCACCTTCATCATCATCATCATCAAAAACTTTAATTGAAAATTCAAATTTAGGTGATACAAATAATAATAACGCTCTTGAGACAGCACGTGTTCATGACGAAATTCATGCATTATTAACATCAAATCCAGTTGTTGCAGATTATAATATCAATTCATCGAACAGTACATCATCAGTATCAAATTCCGTAACAGTACCATCATCAATATCAACAAGTGAAACAGCAATGAATTATGTTGATCCATCTCATTATGTTTCATATGGAACTAACCAACCACCTCCGTCCTATCATGAAGCTGTTATTAAACCACCAACATCAGTTAATAATTATATGCCCACCATGAATTTAAATGGTAGTCTTTCATATGGAAAATCAAGTGGAACAAATGATTGGACCAATCAACCTAATAATACATTTAATTTACAAGTACCATCATCATCATCTTGTATAAAAGATGAACCACAAGATTATCCATCAACAGTTGCTAATGGTCAAACAATGCATTTTGTTAAACCAAAAACTTACACAAATAGACCATCAAAAACTCCATTGCATGAAAGACCATTTTCATGTCCTATTGAACATTGTCCAAGAAGATTTTCACGATCAGATGAATTGACAAGGTATTAAAATAAAATAGAACAATATTATTTGATTTTATTCTATGTATATTTTTTTTTTCTTCAGACATATTCGAATTCATACGGGAGATAAACCATTTCATTGTAAAATTTGTGCTCGAGCATTTTCAAGATCTGATCATTTAACAACACATATTCGAACACATACTGGAGGTATATATAAAAGAAAGAAAAACTCATTATACAAAAATATTAAATTTATATGACTTTTTTTTTTTTTTAAGAAAAACCATTTTCTTGTGATACATGCGGTCGTCGCTTTGCTCGATCTGATGAACGTAAACGTCATGGAAAAGTTCACCAAAAATCTCGTAATACAAATATAATTCAACATTCATCAACAAAATCACCACAACAATTAAATTCATTAACAATTTTATCTAATAGTTTAATCCCAAGTATGAATGATGATGATGATGGAACTAATGATGATATTGGTGATGATATTGATGATAGTTCATCACATAGTGCTAATGATTCATCTGAACAACAACAACAACAACAACAACAGCAACAATATCAAGGTCAATCACATTCAATTCATTTATCTACTCATTG
>JAJEKB010000884.1:0-68167 GCA_022393335.1 Macrotrachela quadricornifera
AAACCATTGAATACATTGATGAAATGATATATGATGTGATTGTATAGGAAAATAAGAGAAACTAGATTTTTCTCTTGTTACTGTCTAGAAGAATAGATTGATGAGAGCAGAAATAATTCTCAATGATTTCTTCTACTCATTTCTATTTTTTTTTTGTTTTTTGGTCTGATAATAATAACAACTTAAATTTCTAATGACATAGACAAGATGAGAAAGTTCTTTTTCTTCTTATAATTATTCAACAAAAAAATAAAATCCAACTTGCCAGAACAATAGAGATAATGACACTAATGCTCGTTGAGTGTATGTCTTGCTCGTTAAATTTGTGTTAATTGGAAACATTACACGATAGTGCAATTTATGGTGGCCAAATATAGAAGAAAAAAAAGCGAGAAGGATTCAGATCCTCTTGAGATAAATCATTGAGTTTAGATCGTCAATGAAAAAAAAAAAGAGCGAATATGGCATACATTATATGAGCTCTTATGAAAAGATTTATGTTGATATAACATATAGATATTACTTTTATGTTTTCAGCAAATAAATTAACAAAAAAAAAGATCGTCCTAAACTCTAGAGAAAAAAAATTAATATATTATAAATAATTGTTCGATTTCATTCGGTTAATAAAATTCTCATGTATAAATTTATACATAACCATGCATAAAGTTCAATGGAGACATTCGGACACTGTATGACTTTAATCATCTATCTTTTATCACATAACATGTACCTTGTCATTATTTCTTTTTCTCTGTTCTCTTTTATCCATATATATACATATATATAATGATCTAAACTTTTATGCTTTCGTCGATCATACACATACATATACACAAAAGATGACCTATGCCCTCGATTCACCACATCACCGGGGTACTTGTTTTCTTATAATAAAAAACATTTATTTCTTATTCACTTAGTATGACGGTACAATCGATTTCAGAGAGGCCATCATTATTATCTGGTTCAAGTGGTTATGAAAATTATCGAGGTTTTCTCAATCTTCTTTACGTTATTTTGGGAATTGGAGGTTTTCGTCTTGTACTTGAAAATATTCTTAAATATGGATTATTAGTTGAATTTGATTGGCCTTTAAGATTTATAAAAGATCCAACTAACTGGCCATCGGTTAGTTAATTAAAAAAATTAAAACAAAAAAAAACTTTATTATAAAAATTCTTTTTAGGTATTTCTTATTCTATTGATTAATTTATTTATTTTATTACAATTTTGGCTTGAAATAAAATTAAGTAAAATATCACTTATAAAAAGTTCATTAATATTGTTTCAAATAATTAACCTTAGTTTAATAATTATTTTTCCTGCTTTATATATTTATCATCGTCAACCAAACCCAGCTGGTGCATTTATAGCTGTATGTCTTTATTCAATTATATTTTTAAAATTAGTTTCATATTCACACATTAATTATCGATGTCGACAGGTTTATGTTTTTGAAAAGAAATTTGATAAAAATTTTTCTATAATTATATCAAATGGTCCAATAATTTATCCAAATAATTTAACAATAAAAAATCTTTATTACTTTATATTAGCACCAACACTTTGTTATGAATTAAATTTTCCACGTTCACCACGTATACGTAAACGTTTTTTGTGTCGACGTTTTGCTGAAATATTTGTTATTTGTTCATTACAATATTGTTTAAGTCAACAATGGATATTACCTATATTACGTACACTTAATCGTCCACTTAATCAATATTCAACATTAGAAAATATTGAACGACTTTTACGTCTTTCATTACCAAATCATTTAATATGGTTATTATTATTTTATGTTTATTTTCATTCAACATTAAATTTACTTGCTGAATTATTATGTTTTGGTGATAGATTATTTTATCGAGATTGGTGGAATGCAACAGATTTATATGAATTTTGGAATAGATGGAATACAAGTGTGCATGAATTTTGTAAAAGACATGTTTATAATCCATTAATTAATCAATTTGGTTTTAGTAAATTAGTTGGTTCATTTGTTGTATTTGTAATAAGTGCTTTTTTTCATGAAGTAATTCAATTTATTTATTTTTATTGAATTTTTAAGAAATGTTTTCGCTTTTATTTAGTATTTAATAAGTGTTCCATTACGCATGATTCGTCCATGGAGTTTTCTCGCTATGATAGTACAAGTACCAATAGGTGTAGCTGTCAAACGAGTAAAAGATGAAAATAAAACTTATGGTAATATAGCTGTATGGATATCACTTATACTTATTCAACCAATTGCTATTTTACTTTACATTCAGGATTTATTTTATAGAGATTTTGTTAAACATTAACATTTAATTGTATCTTTCATTATTGTTTTTTGTTTTATTATTATTATTATTATTATTATTATTATTTCTGTGATAAAATATATTTAAAAAAACAAACAAAGTAATATATGGATAAGATTTATACAATGATATAAGAAATGTTAGTTGCTAGATTTTTATCATGTGATTGTGTAAAGAAATCTAAGAAAATAAACAGACTAAAAATGAAGTTTTTTTCTTCTTATTTCCTATTATTAATTATGAAACAATAGATATCATCATCGTATACATGCTATAAATTTTGCATAAACTAGACAAATAATAAATCATATTGCATGGTAATATCTTCTGACATTATGAATATAAAATAATACTTCAACGTTTCCTTCGTTTTATTGAATATTGTCTGCAAAAACTAATCTCTAATCAATATAAAACAACACGAAAACTGAATTATAAATAATTATGAATATGAATTTATTTTATTTTATTTTTTATTACTATATATACGAATATAATTATATATATATACATCGATAAATAAATGCAAATTAAATATATACAAAACAATTCAAATGCAAAACAAAAAAAAGAAAGAATTGACAACAGAAAACAATTAAACTCTACGATACAATAAATATAACGTGCAAATAAAATAATATTGCACATCATTTAAAACAAGAAAAAAAAATCATTCTCTTTAGTTATTTTTTCAAATAAATTGGAAAGACTACCATAAATGACATTTATTACTCGGATTCATTTTTTTCTTTGATTGACATGAAAATGCTTGAGCAAATTCAAGACTATTTGATATTGTACCAATTATACGAAAACGTGCTGGTGAATGTGGATCATTTATTAAATCATAATGCATTGCATTTCGAGTTTCAAGACTACACCAACTCTATCAAAAGAAATAGAACGAATAAAAAAACTTATAAAATAATATTCATACATGTGCAAAAGCAATAAAAAATAATTGATCACTGTTATATGATAAACCGGGTAAACGAAGATTATTTCCAGTATTTTTTGTACATTGTTTATGTTTTTGATAAGCAAGATAAGATAATTTTAAACCGCCATTATCAGCAATATTCTCACCTAGATAAAAAATAAAATAAAAAATAGAATATGATTAAAAATTAAAAGAAAAAAAAGAGAGACATGTGTCAAAAAGTTTAGCGTATTATTAGCATTTAAAAAAATTTCTTACAATAATTGATCATTTTATTTTGTCTAAAAGAGATATTAAATATTAATTGTATTTTCATTTTATTCAATTTTTTAAATAGAAAATTGCATGTGCCTAACTTTTTCAGTTAGAAATATAATCATGAAAATTTATTTTAGTTTAATATGATTTGTTTTATAAATAACGTAATTTAAAAATAAATTAGAAGGTTTCTACAGTGAATATTTGACTTAATTTTAGTATTCTTTTTTGTTCAAAATATAAAATGTATGATTTATACATAGAAATTTGTTATGACAAATCTTAAACTATTTTCACATTCACATTTTTATGATGACCACGTATTATTGTGTTCATATCAGATTTCACTTAAGACTTGATCGACAAATTGTGAGTTTCATTAATAATCACTAAATATATCTGTTCACATTCTATCGATTATATAAATGATATTCTTTGTATTTGTAGATCCTTTTTTTAATTCTCAATAAATATACAAATCAATATGATAAAAAAGTAATTTGTTTATTAAATTTTTAATTATCAAAAAATAAATTTTAATCTTACTTAATGTTCGTTGTCCATTTTCATTTTGTCCATCAAGTGCATAACTTGAATACTGTTGAATAAAACATTTAGTTCTTTCTTCAAATTTATCTAATGCTAATTTAGTCCACCATGAACGCATATTACCATCAGCATCATATTCTCGACCTTGATCATCAAAACCATGAGTTATTTCATGACCAATAACCTATTTAAAAAAAATAACAACAGCATAAAATTACTATGAAATTTTTATCTTTAATATTTATTTAAATTTTACTGTTCCAATAGATCCATAATTAACTGAAATTGGTAAATCTTTATGAAAAAATGGTGGTTGTAGAATACCAGCTGGAAAAACAATTTCATTTGCTGATGGAGTATAATAAGCATTAACTGTTCGTGGTGTCATACTCCAACTATATAAATAATATATTAGAATATTTTATTCAATTAAATAAAACAACTTTTACTCAGTAAGATCAACTTTTTGTCGAAATTTTAAAACAGATCGTCGACGTTCACGTTGTAATACTTTAATGCCATTATTGAAATATTCATTCCCAATCATAGAATAACCGATATAACTAGAAGATTACATATCAGAAAGAAATTATTTCTTTTGTTTTTCATATATTAACTAACCGTTCATTCAATTTTGTTTTATTATTTATAAAATCTGGATAACCAACTTTTTCAGTAATTTTCTCCAATTTTTTTTTCGCTTCATTTTTTGATTGTTCATCTATCCATGAAAGTTTATTAAGGTTATCATCAAACATTTTTCGAATATTTTTTATTAATTCATTTGCTTGTTGTCGATCTTTTTCACCAAATACAGCTTTTATATAGAGAGAACCTGAAATTAAAATATGAATTTATTTATTAAATCTTCAGAATTTCAATTTACCAAGTCCATAACCAAATGCAGCATCAGTTTCTTTAACACAATATTCCCATCTTTCAGGTAATGATTCCAGTCCATAAAGTTCTTTAAATAAAGGTAATGTTAATTTTTCAAATTCGGTTGATAAATGTGAACATAAATCGAATACCAGTGAAAATAACATATGATCAATAACAATATGACTTTTATTAGGTGTTAATAAATATTTTTTTAAAATTGCTGATACTTTTGACATAAGTTCAAGTGATAAAACAATTATTTTATCATTTTCATTAACATTTATTGGATTTGATATATTTACATTTAACATTTCATTAAGAAATAAATAAATATTTAATCCTATTGGTTGATATAGTTCTTGAAGTTGTTTTAAAGTCATTAAATAATATGTTTCATTTGGTTTTTGTAATATTTCCATTGGTACTTAGTAAGAAGAAAAAAAAGAAACGATCAATTTCATATATAATATAACTATTTTTAGTTACAATCATATAAAATAGTTTATTCTGATAAATATTTTTCATTCAATTTAATTAAATATTTATTTACATCTATTAGTATAGTTTAAATAATTATTTTGAAAATTGAATTAGTGGGACTTTTTTTTGGTATATATAAATAACTTACACATAACTGTTGCAAGTTCAATTTCAAATTGAATAATATCATTAATACGTTCTTTTGATTGATTCTTTTCAAAACCAATTAATTGTAATAATTCTGAAGCGACATTTATATAAGTATCTCGAATCTTAAAAAGAAAAAGAAAATTTATTCATAAAAATTAGTATTTAAAAAAATTACAATTGTATTTCTTGCATCTGTTTCTGGATCACTTCGATTATTAACTGATGAATTTATATAATAATCTCGACTATCCAGACCAAGTTGTGGTTGATTAATCTTTTTATTAAATACAAGAAAAGAATAAAAAAAAAAATTTTCGAACTATTTTACTTACATGAAGTACATTCCATGTTGAATTCTTATCATCAGGTCCAACAGAGATTGGTAACAAATAGGAAAATCCAAATTTAGTAGCAAGTATTCTTGTTAAAGATATAAATAAATCTTGCCATGTTTGATTTTGATCAATATTAATCCATTGATTTAATGTTAAATTAAAATTTTCTTTGAGAAAAATCTCTAATGGTTCATGTTTTTGTTTTTCAATTTCAATTATATTCATACATGATTGATAAAATTTTATTGCTTCATATTCAGCATTAAATACTGTTGAAGAATTATCTGTTATTGTCTGTTCAAGAATACTTTTAAGTATAATGAGATTTTTTCGACTTAATTCTTTTGTTGTTGACCAACCTGAATGACCTTTTGGAATAATATTTGTTTTTATCCATTGACCACATACAAATTCATAAAAATCATCACATGGATGTACTGTTTGATTCATTCCTGAATAAATTGAAGATGATACTTGAATACATGCTGGTGTTAAACATAACTGTTTAGGCAATTTTTTATCTTGTTGATGATAACAAAATGTCAAAAATATTAAAAATATTATAAATAAAAGAAGTAAAATCATTAAAATCAAATAACGTTCAAGACGTGTACGTTTTGAAAAATAAATTTTAAAATAATTCAAATTAAATTTATTTGGTGAAGTAATTGTATTTGATACATAATTACGAAGTTGAGGTTTAAATTCCAATTGATGTGGTTCATCAACATCAAGTTCAGGTAAAACAGCTGCTTCATTTACATCTGCTGCAGAAAATTCATCATCAAAATGTTTATAACGATTCATGTCTTTTCTATTCGAATATTATTTTTATTTGATCTTATCAAATTTGAGCTTAGACACTATACTACATAGATAAAATAAGTCAGTTGATTTGATTGATATAAATAATATAAACAGCATTATGAATGGTTGAATTATCTAGAGATTGTAGTGACATCACAGTAAAAAAATATTCATTTATTAAAACCTAAAACAAAAAAAAATTTGTTTTAAATAAAAAATTATTTTTTAATTTTTATTGTTTTTTAAATGTTTTTACAACCAATTAAATATAATTATTGTACCTGGACGGTACCTTTGTATCGAAGAAAACGCTTTTTCCAGGTGTTTAAATTTAATTTAATTGTTTTTAATTTAGATTTTTAATTTTCTTTTTATTTTGATCAAGAGAGTGAATTTTATTTAAAAATTCAATTATGGAAAAACACTATTTTGTCAGAAATACTAGACAGATAATAACACTTGTCGGAAACATTCGTCTTTATATATTAAAAAGCAGCAACTCTCAAATTTATTTCATCTTTTTTTTTACTAATTTATTTGACAAAAAAATAACAAATCTAATTTATATGACAAGCTTTAGTATTATCATTGTCATATATGGTTAAGATCGATGAATACGAATAATAATGACTAATATATCATTTTCATTTTTATCTTTTGATGACATCAATAGAAAGCTGTGGATTCACGTTCTTTCCATCCAAGTTTCTTTCGCTAACATTTGATACTTTTTATACACATCACTAAATAAAGCAGTGCAACTTTAATTATTTATTAATGACTCACAAAAAAAAAAGTTATTATTAGATTACTTGTTTTTTTTTTTGTTCTCATGTGGTTCTATTCGGAAGTTAAACTAAATACAAATTAAATCTAGATATGAATTTAGTTTTGAAAAGAACAATAACTTCAGATTCGGACCCAGGGCTACAATTTTTCAAACGACTAAATTTAAATGATATTGTAAACCTTTTGTCTATTTTTAGATTATTCTAAATAATAATGAAATATGACTAAATCATAATAATGTCAACAATTTTAAATTCCCCTAAAACATCAAATTCTTGTAGTATTCCAATTGTTCGTGGTTCAAAATTTTCTCCATCTGCTGAAAAATCTTCTCATCAACATCGTTCAACATTTCATTTATCAAATTTATTTCATACAATAACAAAATTTAGTCGAAATATTCGAACAACAAATTCATTTATACGTTCAACATCAACAAATTCAAATGATCAACATAATAAATTAACTCGTCGTTCATTTACAAAAACTGATCATTTATCATCATCAATAAATCGTCCATCATCTTGTTTTATTCTTTTTTCTCCAACAAAAAAAGAACAAGAAACATGTTTATTTTTTAAAAAATCAATTAATGAAAATATTTCACCAAAATCTAATTCTATATCATCATTTAATAAAATAAAACGTGTTTCATCTTTTCTTTTACCTTTAAAACGTAAACAATCATTATCATTAAATCATAGTCTTTATGAACGACCATTTAAAGCAAAAGAATCAACTAAACGACGTTCTCGTATTCTTAATTATTCAATATTTAAACATAAAAATTCAAATTCAATAAATACATCATTATTATCTGGAATATTTGGATATAAAATAAATTCAGTACCTTTTAAATTAATTCAAACATCTTATATTCAATTTGATATTATTCAAATTGATCTTATTTTACAAATAAAATTAAATATATCTTTATATAATAATTATCAATCAATATTATATGATATACCAAATTGGTCGTTTATTCAATTATTAAAACCATTTTATGGTGTTTTATTAGAAAAACAAGCATTAATTTTATTTCAACCAAAATTTTATGATAAAAAATTTCATGAAAAATATATTTATTATGATTTTATTTATACACAATTTCATCAAATAAAATGTGAAGAAAATCATTTTATTCATATTGGTTACGATCCTTTAGCACTTACAACTATTCAAATACCTTTACAATGGATATCAAAAAATTATTTTAATGATTATCAAATATCATCAAAGGTTTGTTCATTTTATATTATAATTGAAAAAAAAAGAAATATTCTTATTTTCAGAAGATTGAATAAATTAATTGGTAATGTATAAGTAATACTTATGCTTATAGTATAATAGATCTGCACGCTTTGCTTCTATAATATATTCTTAAAAATATGATTTAATTCTCGAAGTTTTTATGTATAAAATTAAATTTATAAATATAGTTGAAATTTATACTGAAATCGACGAGATTTTCCTTAGAATATTTAATGATCGATTGAATGAGTTTAAGAAAAATTTATAAATTAATTTGAGATTATTTGGAAATTATACGATCAAAATGTTTAGATTTTTATGAAGAAATTTTTGAACTTTTGTTAGATATCATCATCAACTTTTTGAAAAACACTAACGACGTTGTTGATTAGACAATGTATCGGATAAAAATATATTCTTGAATAAATTAATAAATTATAAATGACTTTGACATGCATTCTTCACCTGTCCTAATTAAAGATATACAGAACCAAGTTCTTTCAGTCATAATCCAGAGAAAATCATTCTGAATTTTATTTATATTATATGTTAAATAATTGTTCAACATTTTAGTTTTAACTCTGAAAATTTTCCCCTCGAGATTCTGGTTCCAATACTCATCTTGATGGTTAAGACTGATTTTCCACATTTCTAATAATGATATATTTTTCTTTTTGTGCTATAAAATATTCGTATGACAATAGTGGATTGATTTATGATGTACAAAAAAACTTCATTTGAAAAGTAACAGAATTAAGGATATCATAATGCCTAGGATACTAGTTCTCGTCGTAGTAAAGTCCGTTTTTTTTATTCTAAGATTGATCGCACACATCTTTTGTCATAATACTTATTTATCTAAATCCGTTTGAAATACATGAAAGTTAAAACTGAGGTATAAAGTTTAGTCATTTATTGAAATAATGTTCTTAAATTTTGAACATGTAATTCTTTAAATAAATAAAATAAAATTGTCGAAATAAGATAAATGATGAAAATTATCAATATGAAAAAAAGATTGATTTGAAACAAGTTTAAATATTCCAAACAGATGATTTAAAATGGTCTAAAGTTTACTCAGACAATTTTTGAATAAGTTTTTTAAAGAATATTGACAAATACCTTTTTATGAATAAAAATTTCGAAATCTTTCTCATCTAAAGTTAGTTCATTTATTTAACACATTAAATAAATACTAAAGTTTCTTTTTTGAGATCTAATGACATTTTTCTCATAGATTAATATCAAATAAATAGTATTTAGTCATTTTTTTCTATAAATAAAAATAATATAAACTCATAAGTATTATCAGAATCATCAATATCAAATGTGTAGTAGACTTACTTTTTGAGAACGAATATATGAAGAATTATCTAATCGTTAAAATTGACGATGGGTTCACTTTTGCATAACTGAATCTATTATTTAAAAATTATGTATTTCATTTAGATATATTGCTTTTGTTTTCACTATTGATTTCATTCTTTTGTTTTGAATAAAATCCTTTCCTTTTAAAATCTAACAAAAGTGTGATTATGAAACATTTTTATTTAATCATTTGTTTTTAAATCTTTTTTGATCCTTTTTCTTTTGTTTGTTCTTCAAGTTCATAGCATTACAAACGACAACGAAACAAAATATGATATTAATGTATAACAATCATCAACTATTTGGTAAATATTTCTTCATATTTAAGAATTTCATTTTTTTCATAATACGAAAATAAGTTTTAGATTGTTGTTTTTTCACTAAATTAGTCGACTGAGAATATTTCCTCTCTCTCTCTTTTTCTATACATCTCTTGATAAAGTCAATTGTTGATTTTTTTGTGTCTCACAGCATGAGGCATGATATCCATTCGTTCGGAAAAAAAGTTCTATCATCGTATCACATCTGTCTAGAGGAATAGAATTGAACGAAAGAAAAAAAAATAATTTTTTTTCGTTTCTTCTCGTTTATGTATTGGTTGATATTATTTAATTTTTCTCTTTTTTTTTCGCTCGGTTAGTTTGAATATCTCTCATATCATTATTTTAAACAATCATCTAACAAATAGTTTCATTGAAAAATATAAAACTTTCTAATGCGAAAAATACGTTTTCGTTATATAAAAGAAAATGGAAAATCAACATGTGTTACAGTTCGATGTAATGTTAAACGTAAGTTAATTATAATTATTTTGATTTTGTTTTTTAAATTTTATTTATGAAAAACAAGAAGGAAAAGAGTTATTGATTTCATACTCGATATATTTTTGTTGTTTTATCAATTATAAAAATCGCATGTAGACAAATCAAACTTCCCTTAGGATGATTGATCATTGATTGACAAGATGTCATTTTTAAAAGGAAAAACTTTGTGTTTAAATATTGATTCATTTTGTTAGCAACATCAGGTAAGCGAACATAGTTTCAATACTTACCACATCAAACAAATATATGTTGACATCATTATGTCTTTTCATTGATCATAGAAGTGGTTATAGAGTTAGAATAGTGATAATAAGTTTTATTGAGAAATAAATATTTTTTGTTTAAATTTTCCAGAAGGAAAAAACATTATACGATTCTTTTCTTCTTTCTTTTTTTGTCTATTCATCATTCAGTTCATTAACATCTAGTGAATAAATCAATGAATTAGATAATACAATAAATGATGACGACACCAAAAGGTTAAATTTTTTGTTTGAAACTTTACAGATTTCTCAATGAGCACATCAAGAGAAGCTAAGTGAATTAAACAGACAACATCATCATCATTAATACGGATCATTGCTAGTAGATAGAAATGCTAAGTAATCTCAATGATGATGGGAGTGAATAGAATTTTCCCACATTATCACGAGTTATTTTTAGTTGGGATTGTGTATCAACTATATGTAGAATAAAACATCATGTTCTTATCGCTCTTCATCGAACATGGTGATGATGATTAGAGTATATACATTTGCTAATTCACTAAAGAAACGACACACGTTCGTATCAAGATGTTAATCAAATAAAAACGAAAACAGATTGAAATATATTGAGAAAGTTAATGTACATATAGAATAAGGCTTAGAAATGTATATTTAACATTTTAAGTAATGATGATTATTGAAATGTATGTAAAAGGTGTTGAAAAAAAGTTATTTCCGGTGAACGAAAACGTCCTAATCAATTGAACAGTAGTAACATAGAAAAAAAATGAAATATTCTTATTTATATTATTTTAAGACCAATTTAATGTGTTAAAATCTAAATTCTTAAAAGGCTTTCCGTGCTAATGATTGTTTGTTGTTCTTCTATTTTTTTTTCACACACATTTGAAAAGATGTGTAACTGTTTTTTTAAACATAACGATTAACAAGAGGTCAAATGATTGACAAAATTAGTGGACATGAGTTCATACGACAATAACTATCTGTCGGTATGCATATTGTCTTTTAAATCAAACTCAATCTGATAAAAGCCATTACAATGCATCTGCATGTTGTTTAAAAGAGAAGAGTCAAAATTATTATCTCATTTATCATATAAAAGAATAAAAATTGACATTAGTTTAAGCTTTACAGAAGAAATAAACAAAATGAATAATCGTTATTTAATGAGACTAGTTTTCTTATACACCTGATCAATCGTTTTAGTTGTTTAAAAATAAAAACAAAAATAGATAACAGTTGGTATATCTGTCGGAATCTAATACAATAAAAGAAGATCATTTTTATTATTTTATTTTTTTTTTGTTTTCTATTCTTAGGTAATGCTTCACTCATTTCCGAAGCACTTAGACATTATCAACGATTAGAAAATGAAAATCATGGACAAAGAATAATAGAAAAATCAACAAGAAAATCTGACAAACAACATCGACGTCATTATCAGATAAAAGAATGTAAAATTCGACCAATTATAGCTCAACAAGCTATTACACATAAAATTAAAGTTAGTTGATTAAATAGAATAACAATTTTTTATGCCTAAAAAAACAAGAATTTCAAATATAAAAAGAAAATATTTAATGCTGAATTTTCATATACAAATGAGTTATGTTCGAACTCTGAAAAAAAAGTACAGACTTTATAGATTTCAAAATCTTAAAATCATCTGTTTTACTTAAGCAATAATATATAAGATAAATTTTGATCTTAATTTCAAAAATTGCATGAAATTTTCAGAATATGTTTGAAGTTGTGGAAAAATTATAATAAAATATTTCAGTCCTATACTATGACGTTGAGCGAACACATCCAGTGAACAAGAGTCAAAAATAATTCATTTAGTCTTCAAACATTTTCTATGAATCTTCATTCTACATATTTTATTTTTTTTGTCTCAAAGTGCATGTCAACATGCACTGCCTAAGTAAAACGCCAAAAAAGAATATCATGCTGGTTATGAAAAATATGATGACTAACTATCGTTTCATACAATTATCTTAGTTTCGATATTTCTGGCAAAAATGAAAGGTATTTTAATCTTTATATAGAGAGTGTATAATGTAGATTTTTGAAAAAAAAATTTGAATTAGATCTTTAAATAAATATTTATTTTTCTAGCCAATATCTCATCATTTCGATCCAATTCAATTACGTCGTAAACAATGTTCATCAACATTAATTGATGAAGATATTTCCATACAGTCTAAACATAATTTTAATTGTCTTACACCATCATCATCATCATCATCTGGTACAAAATCTCTTTTTCTTTTTTTTTTATTATTTTCTTTTTTGTTTATCTTCAAATAGGTTTTCGAAGTAATTCTCATTCATCAAATATTCAAACATCATCGTTAGTTGGTAGTACAGAAATTCCAATATATAATAATGGTCTATCAAGTGAATCATCAAAATTAGCATATCATATATCAGATATAAATAAAAATCCACATATATGGTATAACCAAGATGTACGAATAAAAATTTGTGAAGATAATTTAAAACGTGCAAATATTATTAAAGAAATTTATAAAACTGAACATGATTATTTAGGACATTTGAAAAATTTAATTGATGTAAATTAATATTAATTTTAAGAAATAAAAATAAATTGAATTTTTTTTGCTTTAGGGTTATTTAAAAAAAATGCGTTTACATACTGATTTATTTTCTGCTAAACAAATTGAATTATTAATGGGTAATATTGAAGAAATATATCAGTTTCAACAATCATTTTTTCAATTATTAAAATTATCTATTAATGAACAAAATCCACATGAAAGTCTTATTGGAAAATGTTTTCTTTTATATGTAAATTTGAAATAATAATAATAATAAAAAAAAGAAAATTTTTCTTTTTTTTTAATTTATTTTAGAAAGAAGAATTTAAAATATATTCAGATTATTGTATTAATCATCCATTATCATGTTTAGAATTAATTAAACTTGAAAATAATATTATTTATCAAAATTTTTTCGAAGTAAATTAAATATATAAATATATAAAAATTTAATTTATTTTTTAAATTTATTTTAGACATGTCGTTTACAAGCAAATATGATTGAATTAAAATTAGATGGTTTTCTTTTATCACCAATTCAACGTATTTGTCAGTATCCATTACAATTAAATGAATTATTAAAATATACACCAAATAATCATAAAGATTATGAAAATATTCAACAAGCAGTAAATACAATGAGAGATGTTGCAAGTTTTATTAATGAAAGAAAACGACGTATGGAATATGTTGAAATTATTCATAAATGGCAATCTACTGTTGAAAATTGGCAGGTATAATTAAATTCATCATGAAAAAAATATTTGCCGTGTGAGATAGATTGACTATAAGTATTCGATTGATGATTAAAGAATTATTGAAATCTATATAGAACGACAGAAAACGGAGAAACAAGGAATAAATAATGGATTTGTTACAGATTTTTCGGATTTTTCTAAAAGGAAAACAAAATATACCAAAAGATACAGGATGGACAGCTTGATAATTTACATAAAATGGCTTATTTTCTAGTTGTGTTTTTTCAAAATGTATAAAATTCTAATGTAGTAACGTGGCAAGAAAAATGGATTGAAAAGTGCAGCCATTCATTATATCCGGCTCTGTTTTTACAGCTATTTCTGTACAATTACTTTTCATTTTTCTTCCAAATATATCTAAAATAAGTTGTTGCTATTCCAAGCATACATATTCTGGTAGACAATTGGAAACTCTATCTTTCGGTAGAGTGCCTTAATCATAGCGATAATATAGGAAAGATCTTAAAAATACTAACAGCACAATAATTTCGGATAATTCTAAGAACTACCAAGCTCTACCAAGAGAAGAATGTTGAACAAGACGAGACAAATTCAAACTGAGATAAGATGGGATCAGCAGCAGTGTTTTTTTTTGTAATTGGTGTCGTAGCTTTCGTACCTAAAAAAAAATGGACAATTTAAAGTGCCAATAAATATTCTTTATTTTTAAAAGTGTAATTTTATTTATTATGTAATTTTAGGGAAAAAATTTAATTGAAACAAGTACACAAGGTCTTGGTCGTGCTGATGCTTATTTATATCAAAATGGTAAAAAAGAACAAGTGATTTTATTTCTTTTTGATCATGTACTTATTATTTGTAAAAAAGTATGTTTATTAAAAAAACATTTTTTATTTATAAAATTTTCTATTATAAAATAGGATCGACGAAATTCTTTAATTTATTTTGGACGTGTTAATTTAGATAATTCACAATTTGAAGATCTTATTGATGGAAAAGGTAACTAAAAATAAAGAATTAATTTGTAAATTTAAAAATAAAAAATACCTTTTCGTTTAAAGTATCTCGTTTAGATGAAGAAAATCTTGTACATTTATTATTTGCTTGGCATATATATGATTGTATACAAAATAAAACATATTTATTTGCACATCGTACACCATTAGATAAGATGCAAATGATTGATGCATTAGAATATGAACGTGCATATGTTGAAGAAAATTTATCAAAAGGTTTAGAAATTCCGCTTTATACACGATTAGCAACACTTAAAACGCAACAATATCTTGCGGAACAACCAATACCAATGGCTAGATCAACAACAGCAACTTCATTTCCTTTAATAACAAAACCAAGTAAAAACAAAAAACATATAATAAAAATTTTTGATTATTTTTAATTAAAATTTGTCTTTGTTTTTTTTTGAAAATAGATCGTTCAATATCAGCAATACTTCGAACGAGTAATTCACAATGTAATAATCAATCAATAATAAATACAGCTGTTGATCATCCACCAGTATCACGACGTCGTTTTGTTCCATCACGTAAATCATCATTACCAAGAGTTGTACATAGTTCATCTCGTGATTCATCAATTGATGACAGTTTACGTTCAATGAAATCACGTTTTCGTTTTTGGTCGTAATTGGAAAACTAATCTTTCTTTTTTTTTCTTCCTCTTCTTCTTCTTCTGTTTATATGTCTATTTATATACGGTGTTTCTTCTTGCTGAAAATGACTACGCACAGTTCTGAATGAAAAAACGATCTGTGTTTTTTTTTTATTTTGATTAAATAAAAAAGACATTAAAAATATATGTTCAACAAAGTGATATAAGAAACACTTTTTTTATGATCAATTCTAAATGATAAAATCTGGAGGTTGAATAATTTACCTTCTTTTTCATTGAATATATCATAAAGATATTCAAACATGCAGAAGAACTGGACAACATCAATACTAATTCTATGCCTGATTGGCTTTCTATTTATTACAGTAATGTTCTTTATTTTAACAGTACACCTGCGACTTCTCTCTCACTCTCTATATACATTTTATAGTTCAAACTTGTATTTAAGAAAAAGTTTTTATTCTTTCGTTACAAAATTTTCTACTCTCAATAAACCATATCCACCTAGAAAAACAGTTGAAGATATTAAACCTACAATTGTTCAAATTGAAGAGAATTAATAATAATATTAAACTAAATAACTTATTATCTAGAGGATTCTTGTTCATTACAGTCTACATAGACATTCAATGCGCGCACTTTTCTTTATTAACCGTCGCATATCGTTAATCAATAGTGTAATACGATTAAACACCTGCGCACAGATTTTCTTAACCAGCAAAAACAATAATTCACAGATTGATACATCATAAAAAAAAGCAAAATGATATTTGAAGATGGTACAAATCTTTCAAATGATTTTTTTCGTAATATTGATTTAACATCTTCAAATAAAAATCAATTATTGACAAATTCAACAATATCTAAGGTAGAATCTATGAAAATTAAAAATATTTTTATATTAATTTATAATATAAAATAGTCAGTTCAAATAATTAGTACACAACGAGGTAAACGAAAACTTTTATTTGATGATTATATTTATCGTTTTGATCGATCTAATCATCGTGGTATTGAACAATGGAGATGTTCAAAAAAAAGTTGTCGTGGACGAATTCATGTACATAATTCACTTTTATTTTCATCAATAATAAATCATACAAATATAACATTAGTTTCATCTCATTCACATGCAGCTGAACCAGCTCAATGTCAAGCTGCTATTATTATTGATCATATTCGAACAAGTGCTCAATATAATCAATATGAATCACCAAAACAAATTATTAATCGTTTATTAAAGTTAAAATATCGATAAAAAAAGAAATATAAATAAAATTTTTATTTATTTTTAGATCAGTTACTGATGAAACAGTTGCTAATCTTCCTTCAATCATAACAAGTAAATTGTATTTTAATTTAAAATAAAACATAATTTTTCTTTTTTTCTTATTTAGTGCAACGAAGTATTCAACGTCGACGTCAACAACAAAAAACTCTCGATTCTTTCTCAATTAAAATTAATCATCAAGAAAATTTAAATAATATTCAAATTATATATCGTTCAATACATGATATTTCATTATTACATGTAAATGAACTTGAATATAATCAAATATTAATATTAACATGTGAAAATCAAAATAATTATCGAAATAAATTAGCAAATACACCAATATGGCTATGCACAACATTTAATGAAGTAAGATAGTTAGTTTTTCTTTTCCTATTAAATACTTAGGACAGTGAAAGTTCTTTTTCACTACAAAAAGTGCATTAACGATAAGTTGAAATAATTTTTGACATCCGAGCCAAAAGTTGTAATTTTCAGAACTTCCTGCATTACTTATACTTTTTTCAAAGCAAATCTTTTTCTGGTTACCTATTGTCTAACAATATACGAGTATAGTACTAATAGACGACATATTTAGGGCGCATTAAAAGTTTGTATCTCGCCATCTAAAGGACCTTGCCGGATGCGGTGCACCGATTCAGAAATAACAAACAAATATATTATGTTGTAGAGCTTTTCCAAACGTATCCAACGATATATAGTAAATCCTGTTTTCATAGAATTTTGAAAAACCTAGAGTCAATTTATTGATAGATGACTACACATTCATACCCATACATATCTACACCCGTACTTGAGGACCATAAGTTAATGTTTATTTTGGTTCTTGTTATTAATTGAAAACCTATGTAAAATATTGTTTCTTACATGTGACTCTGTAGAGTTTTTAATGGGCTACAACCTCATAAACACACTATCTCAGATCATCTTGTGAATAAGGCTCATCTTTACATACAATGATGATAAAATCAATACTCTAATTTGGAATATCCTTCTTTATTTAAACAGTTCATAAAGTCGGTTACAGTATGACGCAACGAGTCTGAATCCTTTTTTGGTTAGACTTGGTTTAATTAAGTTCCATACTCAAAAGTTACATGATGTCATATCTGAAGTATTAGATAGATGTGGCATTATTGTGTTACCTTCTAATTCAGGATAATTATACATATTCCTCTGAATATTTGTTACCCTGTTATAAATGGATCACTATTGCAGATTGAATGAGGAAACAAACATAGGAGAAGAACACAAAGTGAAGACCCTTCGAAAACAATTTAAATTAATGTAACCGTCACATATTGTAAAAAAAAACAAGCCTTATTGAAATTTTATTTGTATCATGCTCATTGAAGAATAACTAAAGATAGAGTATTGCTTTTATTATCATTAACTATAAAAAAAAAAGGTAAATTCATCAAGTATACTTTATGATATTAAAGTGTCACTGTCTCTAATTTTAAATTAATATAAATATGAATTTATTATTTAGATTAAAAATAATTTTCTTCAATGTATTTTAATTATTCAAATATATGATAATGATAGTGAAACACTAATTCCACTTATTTATGCTTTTTTACCATTAAATTTAAATAATTTTTATATAAAATTATTTAATGAATTATTTCCATTACAAACACCACAATATATTTTAACGTATAAAAAAAAAGTTTCTATTTAAACTTTCGATATTTCTATTTCTTCTTTTAAATAGAAATTTAGATAAAATTTTAATTGATTCATTACAAAATTTTTTTTTGAATCGTACAATATCACCTAATATTAAAATATGTTCAATATTTTTACATAATGAACTTTGTAAATTGATTCAAGTAAAAAAGTTTTTTTTAATTTTTATAAATATTTATTCATTTAAAGTTTTTAGCAATATAAACAAACAATAGATGATATTGAATATAAATATATAAAATATCTTTTAGGACTTATTTATATTCCACAATCAGATATTATTATGGCTTTTGAATCTCTTCAAAATATATGTTCACTATCAATTGAAAGTTAATGAAAGTTTTATTTTAAAATTTAAAAAATAAATATTTTCTGTTACATAGATATTTATGATAAATTTGAAGATTTGTGTATTGGTCGTTTACGTCCAAATGGTCATCGATCAAAACCATTATTTAATGTAATATTTTGGAATTGGATTGATGTTATTTCAAATTTAGACAATTTGTTATTGATAAATACAAATATTAAACAATGGGATAATATATTTCGAGTAATATTATATTAATAAATAAAATATTTATTTTTATTATTTATCTTAGACATCATTATTAACTAGTTCACATCGAAATTTTTATAAAATCATATAAGCACATACTAGTATCTTTTTTTCTAGCCTCTCCAAAGACTCAAGATAATCTGATTTGTATAATATCAAATGTTATATTCACATTTTTTCAACGCTATATATGTATAAAAATAGTTATATCACAAATAGAACAAGAAATAAGATTAAAAAAAAGAGTCACGCTTTATTTATTGTATTCGTTCGTTTACTAACGCATGAAATATGATCAAAAAAGTTCAAAGAACACTGAATAACTTGTCTACTTCGAATAGAACGCACAGATGAGAAAAGGAAATTTCTTGACTCGTTCTCCAAACTTTGGATTCATGATCTTGCTACTTCGATCTCTTCATGCCATCTCCATATAAACGTAATTTTCTTTTGATATATTATGCAATAGTTATAATCATATTTTAAGAAAAAATTTAGTTTGAATGATTTATATAAAACTCATTAGATTGAACATTTTAAGAAGCAATGATGTATGATAATAATTAATTTATTTGTAGTTGTCTATCAATATAAAATATCTGTATGTTCTTTTTCTTATTGAAATTGGTTATAATTGACTTATATATAATTAAGAAATGAATTAATAAAATTACATATGTGAAATTCTATAACTTCTCATAATTGATGCTAAAAAACAAGATCTTCGGTAACAATCAAGAAAATAGTAAATAAAACAGCTTGATTTAAATTATACATGTATGATCAAAACTATTCTTTTATTAAAAAAATAATAAACAGAATAAGAAAAACAATGATAACAACAAAATCCATGTATTCATAATTGACATGCAAGAACATTGGTCTTTATCAATCAGAACTACTATACGTACTGTAGAGAAAGCTGTGCTTCCAGGATACATATTTTGTAGTTTATTTGAATCTTTTAGTTTCTTCTTTCATAAACTGTCTATGGAATAAAAAAATGGCGACTAATGATGTAACGTACATCATTTTAATCAAAAATTTTTCACAAAAACATGATGCCGAAAGTGAAAAACATGCCATGATGTACTATGAAAAGGACGTTTTGAAACATGTTTTTGAAATTCCTGTAATTTTTTGAAAATTTTCATTTCATGATAATAATTTGTAACACGTGAAAATCTGTTTCTGAAAAAAATTAAAATTTAATCAAAAATATCTGAGAGCAATGGAAAAAGTCTTCACCTAAGCTCCGTGGAGACTTAGTTGCAGACGGTAGTTGAGACTTTCACAAAGCTCAGGCTGGTTGTACCCTTCCAGAAGCTACGCGATGAACTCTTAAAAAGTTTGTTTTACTGTAGAGTCATGTGAACTGGTAAAAACTTAGACTATTAGAATCTATGATTAGTGATAAAAAATAGTTGGGTTTCAAAATCCTCTCTATTCTTACATATTTGGTTTTCCATAAAACGAACATTTGTAAGTGTGTATAAAGACAGATGTGGGGATAAGATCGAAATTCATCAATTTTTTTCATAAATTATCAAACTCATGAAATGAAAATGATGCAACAGTGATGAGAACAATGTTATGATTTTCCTTTTTTCATGGTAATTAAAGTCATGAAAAGAGAATGAGAAAAGGTAATATAACGATTTTTATTTTAACGTAGTCATCGAAATCATGAACGAAAGTAATGAAAATAATGTAACCCCTTTAACTTTTCCAGAATACTCAAGTTATGAAATGAGAGTGATATAAAAGTAGTTAGAAATAATGTAATGATTTTGATTTTTTTTGAAATAATCGAAGTTACCAAATGTTTTTGATGAAAGTTTTAAATTAACCATGTAAATGAGTTTTTTGAAAATTTTCTTATTCTCTAAGATGGAAATGATAAAAAATTAAACAATGAAATTTTAGTTTGTGAAATAAATATTCTAATCAATGTAATATCAAGACTTTAATTAGAAGATGAAGTCAAGATATTAGTACGATTAAAATAGCTATTTTATCAATCTCAGACAATAAAAAAAGTCCAAAAAATAAGCTCATTTCATAATTCAAAATTTTTCAAAAGTATTTTCCGCAGAAAGTCATCAGTTGTTTTGGTATTCTTATTTTATGAAAAACAAAATTACATCCTCTTCAACAGTTGACTGAAACTTATTAGTAAAAAACAATAGATGTAAGCTATCCTCTCGACAAACACTTAGATAAGGATGCAGTCGAATTCTTATGTTTTCAGGTGATACAGTTTCTACTGGTAAAACTACAATACGTGTATTTCTAACAGGATCAGAGATGACCTATATGTTACATACTAACGAATGGCACGATCATATGATCGGAACAGTTTGTCATCCAGTAAAATCTTTTATAACATCAAATATAGTTTCTATAAATTCTGTTAACCAGATGTTTGGCAAAGAAAAATTGAAGAAGAAATCCTCGGAATTTTTTTTTATGATCATAAAAGCTTTTGTCATTTGCGAGATTTGAATAATTTCGACATCGACCAGTCATTTATCAACGATTTCTTACACAATGTTTAGTGTGGTGTATTTATGAGTTTCATAGTATTCAGTACTGTTTAATTTTGCTTCCTACAACTGTAGCAACATGTTTTTATGCTTCTATTTATGACGATAAATATGCCAAATAAAAGCGATCATATAAAAATAAAATGAAAAGCGCTCAAGCTTTATTGGACAAATTCGTCGTCCATCTGATACGACAAGAATACCTCGTCCTTCCATATTTTACAAAAAAAATACAATGGTTCATAAGTATGTATTCTGTTATTATTTGAAATATTTATTTTTTGAGAGGGATCAAATGAATCACAATACAGCTTGTACTTAAATGTACACCAGACAATAGTAAGGAAAGTTTGAAAAGGACGAGCAGAAGCTTATTTTAGAAAAACATGATGTTAGTGATAAAATTAGATTTTTCTGTGATAATTATGTTAGTTTAATCAAGCGAATACTGTTAATATGAAAACAAATTAAAATGATTGTATGACTTATATAAAAATATCCTTTTCCATTCGATACATAGGATTATTTTGATGAATGTCCTCAGAACATTGAAAGCTTCTAATAAATTCATTGATGAGTATTTCTTCTTTAACCCCAACTTAGTTGTCATACTTATACATATATTAAATAAACATTATTATATTCTTCATATATCTTAGTTCTCTTCTTCACGTATTCAATAAAAATTTAGATTAAAAGTCATATAATGCACAAATTATAAGAACTATGCGACAAAGTTGTACGTAACCCAGCAACAAAAAAGTGTAATATATTTAATTTAGTAATAACAAAACTAATGCAATGATTTTAACTTTCAAGAATAGATAACTTAATGGAATGAAAATGATGTAAAAGTAATGAAAGTGTTGTTATTATTATAGTTTTGCAAAAAAAATAAGATTACATAATGAAAATAATGAGAAAGAAATAAAACTAATGCACTGATTTCAGCTTTTTTTAAGTAGACAAATTAATGCAATGGAAATGATGTAAGAGTCATGAAGCTAATGCAGTAATTATAATGTTTCAAGAATGGAGAATTTAATGGAATAAAAATGATGCAAAAATAATGAAAGTACAATTATTATTATAGTTTCTCAGAAAAATTAAGATTATTTGATGAAAATTGTGCAAAACAAATGAAACCAATGCAATAATTTTAATTCATCTACAATAAATAATTTAAGGCAATGAAAATAATACAAAAATTGTGAAATTATCAGGATGAGTTTGTGTTTCGGTGAAATAATCATTTAAATGAATTTTTTAAAAATTTTTTATTCCCTGGGTGCTCTTTTAAATGAAGTCAGTTGTGTTTTCTAATAACACATGTACCGTTTTTACGAAAATAACTAACAAACCAAAGTATAATTGACCTTTTAGTTGTTTTCATAATTTTTATTATCTATTCCATCATATCTGATTAACACATAAAGTTCTATGAAGTAAATTTAGATTCAAGCTTCTGGTAATAAGCTGATATAATATTAAAATATCTCTGCAATTTGGCGAAGAAGTTAAAATATAAATACCTACAGTTTCTCATCTATAACCAATAATAATAGTTGGCAAATCTAGCATCTCTAGTAAAAAATCGTCCACAATCATTGAAGAAAAAAACTTCATCAACAAAGTGAAAATTATGCTATCACTTCGATGAGAAATAAACAAAATTATTCAAAATATACGCCACTTTTTTCATTAATATGAAATACTTAAGCAAATTTATAGCTTCAATATTGTTCTATTTGTAAATCAAACATCTCGTTTGTTTATAAAGAAGCATATTCGAGGTAACAAACGCCTTGAATACATTATTCAATCAAAATTGTGGATTTTTTGCGATAGCAAAATTTTATTTTGAATACAAAATCGAGTTTAAGCGAGATACTATCCATAAATTAGTTTTAACCTAAAACTAAAACTTCTTTGGTAAAAGAAATGCATGGTTTAACGCGTTGTTACACATTAAGACGAGACTTTTTCTACATGACTTGTCAACAACATTTAATTGAAGTTAATGTCGAAGAAATACATGTCGCACATGCATTGGAGCTATTTTTAAAGCTATGATTAATCTGCAATATTTGCTTTCGTGAAAAACAATGTGACATACTTTGTTAGTTAAAACAAATTATTTCAAGCAATAAGAACTTGGAACATTTTAGTATATTTACGAGTTAATAAAAAATTTCTTTATTAATTGTGTACATGTCGTTGAACAATAATCTTCCATTATATTCCTATTTCGCTTGAATGAAATGTTATTGTTGTATTCAATCGCTAGCGATAGAAGTATAATGAGTTGGTTTAATGAAAGAAAACTTCGAGCTGATATTCTTCGTTGGAGCTTAGTTTTTACTAATAAATTTTCTAGAGATAAATATCGTACAAAATGATAAATTGATAGATATAAATTTTTCTGTAATTATATGTTTATTAAATAATCCTTTAAAATTCAAAATGTTCAAAAGTTCTTTAAATAATTTTTTTGTTTTCTAAGTTATGCTCCAATGCTATATTTAGTTGTATTTGAATTCACCTAATATATAACACATTACTCTTTTATAATTTTTCCGGTTTCTGTGGATAAAAATATATTTTCTAATGAGAAAATAAATACTTTCATATCGCATGCGATAATTAGTCGTTAGAGCAATCTAAATTTCAAAGGAATAATCTGTTTTATTTTTATCCAAGTCGATTACGATAAAAATGTTTCTCATTTACTGATTATCTAAGAAGAATAAGGGAAGTATAATAAAGTATTTAATATATGGATTCAATTATCAGTACATGATAGGTCACAAAAAAGTTCATTGTGATATACTATAATAATATAATCAATAATATATCTTGTATTATAAAATTGAATAGAGATTAATTAGAAAAATTATCAATCGAAATATTAATATTAAATAAATATAGATATTATTCAATCTATTTTTTCGACCGATCAAATACTCTTTGTTAAAATTTAAATATCACTTATTTCACAAGCTTATTAATAGATGCAACTATAGTGACATTATTGCTAAAATTTGATTAAATTAATAAAATATAGACTTTATTTGACATTACGAAGTTGATATAAACAAATATATATTTTGCTTTGTCATGTGAAAATTATTAAGAATAACTTATATTATTTTATACTCAACAAGATTTCCTTTTACGCATTCTATCTTATGATATTTTTCGATTTTCAATTGAATTTATTAGTATCATTTTCACCGGAAATGAATTCATTTAGAAAGAAAAAGAAGCAGATATAATACGTTAGAAAGAATGTCTCGAGTATCTGAAGAAAAGAATTCTATTTTCTTTTTCTACATCAGTAATTATCTGTTTATGAAGAATATATTAATGTAAAGAGATGGGTACTTCGCTTCGTCGTTAGCAAACATAAAAACTCGATAGAGATTTAATGATGGTTTTAAAGCGCAATTAGTAAAATTTGAATGGCATCACAAGACAAAAGTTAAAAATATAATGTCATTCTTTTTAACTATATTTATAAATTTTAATTGATCAATTTAACTTTTTTTTCGTACGCTAAACAATCTTATTTGGTATAATTATTTATATAATCTAGATTATTTAATAATAGGTCATAATATCTAGTGATATATTTAGTTGTTTTGATCTTATTTTTTCATTGACTTTTCTATCGAATTATATTCTATATATATTATCATAGTAATAAATAATATTGATTTATTTTTATATGTCAATGTTATATTATATTCTAGTCATGTAGCTGTATTTCGAATATGATACACATATTTATAATTGATAGTTTCTATAATAACATTAAAAGGTCAATATGTGCTCATATTTGATGTTATATAAATTGCTAAAGACCAGAAGAATAGAGTACAAAAAAAAGAAAAATACGAAAGACATAAAGAATAGACGAACTAATGATATATTATCTATCTAAGGTTGCGTCTTCTGATTAATAAAAATGTCGGCAAGCAAATATCTAGATGTTTCTCTCATCATCAACAATCATCAAAGAAATCAGACAAAAGCCAGACTTTATATTTTCAACTATCAAAGAAGCCTTTGAATTTGTCTTTGTTTTTCTTTTATTTATTATGATTAGAATCGTCTGACAATATAATACTTAATTCTTTTACTTTTCTTTCTATTTTATATGCCTATCATTAATTATATTATTCGCATAATTATAAATAATGAAGGGATGGGCGTACTAATTCTTTGTGACACATCTTTCCTTAATAGGAAATAGACGCATAATAGTACTGTTGTTTGCACATTATTGATAGAGGCTATATTGTATTTTAGGCCTAATGTTCCATAATATCATGTCACCTGCCAATATAGAAAATATGTGATAGATCTAATTTAGTAACTGTTTTTTGTCAAAGTCGAATAACAATTAGAAGCTATTATAAAAGCATTAATATTATTTTGGTGATATATATGCATGTATTTATTTCTTTTAGTAACTTGTCAGTAACAAATGATCTATTTTAGTTCCAAACGAAAAAAAATCTCATACTTCAATAATAAATTCCAAATTTGCCAATATCATTATCATCATCAATAACAACAGTGATGACATATAAAATAGAACAACATTGAATGACAATAGTAAGGACGGAAAAATGAAAATTATCTTTTTTCTTTTATGTCGTTGCCAATGATTTCACATTAGGTGTTGGTAAAAATGTACTTTCAGCTCCATTAACTATACTTCCAACATAAAATCTTGATGAATGTTGACGTGATTGTACTTGACCAACCATAATAATTTGTGGTTTACATCCATGTCTTAACATATACAATCGATTTTTAAATTCTTCTCGATAAATACGTGATAAAAGACAATTTGTATAAAAACGTGTTGCTGATATTAAATACCATGAAAGATAAATTAATACAATAAATAATTGTGCTACTTTTGATTGTGCAACAAATGTGGAATATTTTTCAAATAAATATGCAATTTCAGTTATAATATGAACAATAATAAATGGTGCAACATTAATTGATATTAATATAATCATTTGAGTATCTAAACGTGACCGTCGACGACGTAAATGTGCTTTAGAATTTGTTAAACGATTTTGACAATTAACAATTTGATGATAATTTGTACTATTTGTTGTTGTTGTTGTTGATGGTGTACTAATAAATGAATTTGACATACGAGTTGTTAATGTTATAGAATTTTTATTGGCATTATTTATTGAATTAGAATGAACAACGGGATCTAATTTAAAAGGTTTTGAAATACTACTAGCACGAACTTGTTGTTGTTGTTGTTGATTTGATGTACGAAAACGTTTTTTTACATGAAGTGTTATTAAACATGTACGACTTATTGATATAAGAATAAGTGCGATTGGTACTATCACATAAATAATTATATAAATAATATGAATCAATATTTCACAAAAAAAATTTTTCTGTTCACATTTATCATTAATACATAATAATGTATAAAGTATATTTTGTGTAAGACTTAATATTAATGTTAATAAACATAAATAAATAAATCTTTTTCTTGTACATAATGTTTGACTTTTTGTTGGCCATTCAACTTTAATCCAACGATCAACAGATATAAAAACAAATATCCAAGAAAATCCAAAATAAAGTTCATAATTAAAACTAAAACGTTCCAAAACAAAAAAAAAAGTTAATTTAATTTAAATTTTTAAATTAATTAAACTTACATTGTAAATAATCGACACCAATGTACAGATATTTTAAAAACATTTATGTGATAAATAACTTCAACAAAATATTGTAAACTAGCAAATAAATTAAATATATCAACAAAAGCCATAATAAGAAATAAAAAACCAGTAGAATGACGACGAAGTTTTTTAGAACTAAATGTTACAATTGATAACAAACAACCGGTATAACCAAATAGATAAAGAATAAGACAAACAAATGCAATAATTATACGTAAACTAGGAATGTTAACATGAATAAGAAGTGATGCTGTTGTTGTATTATTCATTCCAAAATTCATTGTCAATTAAATCAGAGGTAAATGTATGTATATATATATATATATAAATGATTTTTTTGACTTCTTTATTTGAAAGAAGATCTATGTGTAAAAAAACAACAACGCGAAATGAGATAAACAGAATGAGAAAGAAAAAAAAGAAGAAGCAGAAGCGGAAGTATTGAAAGAAGAAAAGAGCCGACAGATATATATATATATATATATATATATCTTTTCCTCTCTTTTCTTCTCTTTTCTGCATCAATTATCCTTGTGATGGTTGTAGGCAAAGTCCTAGAGAGAAGAGATCAAATACTTTATGTCTCAGTATCGAACTTTTGAAGACATTGCATGTCACTTATTTTCAATTCTAAAGAGATAAATTAACATGAAAGAGAATATGAACTGTGAAAATTAAAATATGCTATGGATCATTGCATGATCAATTCATTATGAATTCGTGTATAGAATGAGATATATAGGTTCATGATATGAATGTGTCGAATACTTCAATATAAGCTTTTTTTCCTCTGATCTGTAAGCCCTGAGTAGAAAAAAAAATAATATGTATCGACACGCGATTTGCATGTTAATGGATACAATAAGAAAAAAAAACATATCAGCTGTACATTAGCATAAAGAAAAGGTACTCAACAGCTTGTCAATGATAAGCATATGTGCAAATGACCTTGCGTAACAGATCTTTTTTAAAATAATATATATTACTAGAAACGGAAATGAATAATATTGCATTTTTTTGGCTATCTTCTGTTATTCTAAATCCTTCAGAACAAATTTGACAGGCATCTGTCATCTTGAAATAAACTATTTGAATAAATTTAATCATGATGTATCACGTGTTCTAAATCTTTCATCAATCATTTGAATTAGTCGAATAAATCTTATCTTTATTAAATAATAAGCACTAAATCGATTCTTACTTCATTTCCTTTTCTTTTGATGTTTTGTTTTCCTGTCAGGTTTCTTGTTTTAATTATTAAGTAGTCTACTCATTCTATTCATTCTCGATCGGCATGCATTTAGGTTTTTTTATTTTTCATTGAATATTCAATGAGAATATTTCTTACCATAGCCGTTTAAAAAAAATATTGTTATCGACGTATTTATTCATTAAATTTCAAAAATAAAACTAATAAATATCTCATCAAAATTCCAAATTCTTTTCGTATTTATCTATAATCGCATCAATCAATGTTTTATGCAATATTATAGCTTTGATTAATTTACAATATTTTATATACTAATGTTTATCTTTATATTCATGTAATTCGTCTTCCTATTGTCGTCTAAATATATTTGTTATTATTATTAATAGCTTAGAATCAAACAAAAAGAAAAATCAATGAATGAAAAAAAAATATAAATGGGAATAAATATATGAATATAGCAATAAAAGTTCTTAGACAACATGAGTTTCCTTCTTCATGGAAAAAACTAGTGCCATTAGCATCTGTTTACTTGGATATTCAAAATATAGTAGAATTATGATTATGATAAAGCAAAGGAAGATTGACAGATACATTTGCTCTTTCAACATAAAATATCCTAAGGATATGTAAATATCTGTTTTTTTTTATTTTGAATAAACATGTATTTTAAATAGAACAATTAATATTTTAGAAATGAAAACTTTTATATTTGTTCATATGGATTATTCACTAACAAATATGAGATTATATATATACTTTAATCTGATTTTTTTCTCTGAAATAATGTTTTTTTTTCTTATTCATAATTCCTTTTATTTGTTATATTTTTGTAGACTTACATATATCTATACATGAGAAGTTTTAACAATCTATCGAATAACTTTCTTTTGTCATATATATATATATATATATGTGCATTCAACAAAACTAAATTGTAAAAAGATTTTGATGTTTTTTTCTGAAAACAATATAAGAATTATTTTAGTAGTTTTTTTTTTAATAAGAATAACATCTGCATAGTTCATCTCGAAATGTACCCATATGCAGGTATGCTATATTTAAACATAATATATTATTTAAATGAGAAGTTTATCCAGGAATGTCTTCAACTAGTTTTAAAAATTTAGTATAATCTAACGATATATATATATATATATATAAATAATTATAAAAGAACCATACTTGAATAATTTTAAGAAAAAATACAAAATTTAATGAATTATATCGAGCTCAGTTTTTTTAATGAATAGTATCTCGAGAGTAAATTATATGCTTTGTATTAATTTATTTAAATAAAAGTGCAACTTCCTATTGTCTAAATATAAATTTTTATTAATATATTAATATCAACATGACAATGAATATTATTTATTACAAATAACCTTTTATGTTAATGAAATAAAGTTTTTTTCTATTTATAAAAAAACCAATTAAATTCTATTAAATATTTATACTTATTCAAATAAAATATAGGTCATTATTTGTGAAACAATCAAACATTTTCGAATTGATGCATAAAACATATAATCTAGATAAAAAAAAAAAGATGCTGTTATGTCTACACAAGAATAGTATATGATGGGAAATAGCGGGTATCAAGATAAGGTAACTGAGTACTAAAGTAACGATGACATTGAAACTTATCATAGGCGAAATCAGGAAGAAAAAAGCACGCTTGTTCAATAATAAATTATACATTATCAAATGATTACTCATAGACATTGAACAAATCATACAAAAATAAGACATCCTGTTGAGATAGAAAGAATCCTTTTTTATCTTAACGATAATAAAACTAAATGCTTTGAAATTTTTTCTTACAAGATAGATATAATTCAATCATTATTGAATACAGATCTTAATTTTTATATCTAGGAGTATTTTTTTAATTCAGTTTATTCTCAAAAAATTTTGATAAATCAAATCATTATCCTACTTTTATTATTTGTTAAAAGTGCATATATATATATATATATTAAATTCAGTTAAGCAAACAAAATTCACATTGAAAAAAAGATGAGAATTTAACATCTTATAGGATAGTTGGCAAAGAAGAAAAAAAAAAGAAAAGAATTGCATGTATTTATTTATGTGAAGAGCAAACGAGAAAAATGACTACATTAGCATCTCTTATCTGAAGTCGTGTCAGTCAACAAGCAAAATTTTTTTTTCTACATTCTTTTTTCATCTAATCGCACAAAATGCAACAATTACAATATCAACGTAAATTTTGTGAAGGTAAATAAATAGTTTTATAAATAATTTATTTATTTTTATATTTAGCAAGAGAATTAATTAGTGATAACGAACTTCATCGTTTAGCTGTTAAATATCATAATCGTCATCCAACATTTTCTATTGATATACAAGAACGAACATGTAAAACAATAATTCTTGCTTGTATTTATCATTATCGTCATATTGAAGTGGACTTAAGATGTCAATGTATATATGATGATATAGTACATAAATTTGAATCATATTGGTCAACAGATAATGTTGAATATAAACAAATTCTTGAAAATATTTTATTACGTTTAAATTCTTCGTCAAAATATCGATCTCTTGATGATCAAATCGAATCAATTATTGAACAAATAACAAAATATTTTACTCAATTAAAACCAATACAAGAAGAAGAACAGCAACAACGATCAACACCGATAACAAAAGTTTCAACATCATCATTATCATCACCAATAGAAATAGTTAAATATGAACGATCACCTCAAAGTCGTCGACGACAATTACTTGCACGATCATTTTCATGGTCACAACCGTTAACAACACATCCAATCCGCAATAAAATTAATCCAATATTAGTTGAAGAAAAAAAGAAAAATTAAAAAAAAATAAATTTATCTGATAGAATATGTTGAATAGAATAGAAATATAAATTATTAAAATATTTAGCTATATCTATATTTAATTATAGAATAAGTTTAAGAGTACATGAATTATTGCTATCTATACAATATTTTCTTCTATCTTTTCATTTAAGTTGAACGAGAAGTATTGGTTTAGTTGTCTTCTTTCATAACCTATGATAATAAGAAATCGATGGAAAGCTGTCGACTCTGATTAATCTATAACAAAAAATTGCATTTGTATTAAATTACTTTATAACGATTCAGTTCGTCTGTATTAATTTATATAGGAAGAGGAAATGCTTATCTTTAAGCAAATAAAGAAGAAACGATCTTGATGATAAGAAAATTTCATCTGTAATGTTTTCGTTATTTTTTCATTGTTATTATGGATTCCAACAGATGATCAGTTTTTTTTATCACTAAAAACGAGATACTTTAGGATAATCAAATATTTTGGAGCATTGTACTATTTCATTAAATCTTTATTGAAGTGAATCCAAACTATATTTATTCAATTCAAAAACACTCAGCACATCCGTCAGTATTTTTTAAAACTACTTTCATTCTTTAAAAGCAAGTGCATTGTTTGTACATGACAACCATGTCGAATCTTATTTATTGATTCCAAAAGAAAATATTTTGAGTATAAACCTACTGAGACACAATAACAATCATGATGTGAAAGACATAATTTTCCTCTTGTTAATTCAGTTCTTTGGGTCCATCATCATTTCTGTTGCAAACATATTTGTTTCTTACCAATGAAAGTGACAAGCATCATCCTTTTTTGCATCCCAAAGTTGTTAAATTTTGGTATATACTCTTTTCGTTTTTTCTCACTATAAAAATTTTGAAATACTCAAAGAAATTTGATCTAGACACTTCGTTTATTTATTGCCAAAATGAATAGTAATATATTTATATAATAGGAGTATATCGAAGATAGATGAGTCATACGAGAAAAGAGTGAATTAAACTAAGAAAGAAGCCTATTTTTATATTGATAAGCTACATATTGGACACAGGAAACGACTTATTTAATCATCAGGTATTCTTATCTAGTCAGAATTTCTTTATGAGATCAATTCTTTCTTTCTCACTATACTAAATGAAAGAAATAATCGAATGATGTCTGTATTTATATTCCTAGCGATTTATTAATATAATATGTGACAATTTTTCTCAATAAATGAAACAGGATAGATGTATGCAAAAGCAATCTGAATTTGAGATATATATTTCAATTAATGCTATATTAGAAAATTGTCTATTCAAATACAGATCAGAATATAGAAAAACAAATTGATTACAAGATAGAGAGCATTACTAACAAAAGGTATGTTTTGGTTATATTTGAATATTCAATTTCCCAGTATCACAACTTTATTGATTATTCCCTATAATGAAAAACAAGAGCAAAGAATAATCTTGAATAAATTAACTACTGATCAGTATTCCTTAGAATTTAAATACATTCTTTGTAAATCAAAGCATTCCATATTAAATATAAGAATGAAAGATCCAAAGTTAATGACATAACAAGTGTGTAGAGATCTTGAACCAATATAGTTTTCGAAATTTATTTACTAGATCCGACATAAGATTTACAATTAAAAATAACTTATTCAATGACAAAAATTTGATTTATTCAAAAAAAAACCTATCAAACTTTGATCAAGGACGATGTGCAACGATGAATTTTTCTTTCATGATGATGATTAGTATCTGCTTGTCGAAGAAGAGTAAATACTTTTGCAGATTCCATGCTCATAAATAATATGAATACATTAAGAATAGTTAGAATGTAAAGAGCCATCTTTTCACGTGTATAAACAAGACATGAATCAATATTTATTGAAGTTGAACTGTTGTCATTGTAGGTATATTGAAGAACAAGTGAAGTATGAATAAAATTTGTTTTTAAATTGGCTAAAGTATTGATACTGCATAGGAAGAGTGAAGCAATAACAAAAATAAATTTGATTATGATATAGATACGATAAAGAATGATTGATGATTTTCGTATAGCTTCCATTGAAAGTAGCAAGGACAAAATTGAAAGATACAGTATGCAGATATTCATTTGAGAAAGATTAAATGATATATATTGTTTAATGGGTAATTGACACAAGTGAATTGAAGGTAGATGATTTTGTGAGATTTTTCCAAAAGTTCCATAGATTTGTTCATAAATACCCATTTCAACGGTAAGAGAATAATGAAGAAGAAAATCAAGTATTGAGATTAAATAAATGAGATTTTTAATGATTTCAAGTCGTCGAGATTTTTTCAATTTCAATCCTATCAATGTAGTAGATGTGTCATTGTACGATATGATATTTTTATCTATGATCGGAATTGAAGTACTATTTTCTTTTGACATTTACCAAAATGATGATAAAAAACAAATACAATTAATGAAGACAATCGGAAAAGAAATGACACAAATATCACTGAACAAACAAATAAAAATGCTTGAATTTCGAAGCCTATAGCAACCATTTTAGTAATTTTGAAGTAGTGTTCTAATATTAATTGTTTTAGAGATACAATATCTACATATTTTTATTTGTAAAGATATGCTTTAGAATTGCTTAAACATGTACACTTCGCAGCACGAATAACGACACGATAGTTTATTGTTGCAAATCCCATCATATCTACAAGTTAATATTAATTGAGTAATACAAAATCATGAGCAAATATTAAAACCTATTCACTCAGAACAGCAACATCTCTCTTTGTTGTAGGATTACGATCGTGATAAAACTATCATAAGATCATATCTTTATATAATATGTCAGAGCCAATTGGTATCCTTAAATAGAATGCATTCTATGTTGTTCTGACATTTTCTTGATAGAATCAAAGACACCTTTGTTTATGACAATAAATCTACTTAGGTTCATTTTATTTTTAATTTGAAAAAAGAAGTATAATTATGATAATAAAAAAAACAATGTTATTGTACAGCTGTTCATAGGATAAAAAAAAACATTTTGCTCGGTAAGAAGAAAATTAACGATGACAAATTTGATTGTTTGAAATTCGTCTAACTAACATGTCATTATTACTTGTAGATCTGCTGAACGAAGAAAAATATGACTATTCATGCAGACAGATATCGATTAAACATAAAACTTTCATACATTTGAAACAATACAAGTTTACTTGCTTTTTTTTCTTTTATTCGAAACTTTAGACATCTTACATAAATAAGATGTACGTTAAAAGCACTATATTTTATGATTCAACAATATTTTCAAATGAATATTTGAAATATTTAAATTACGACTAGGATCGAGTTTTGAATATGCATAAATCTATGTTCCCTGTATCACAATTTGTAATACAATGTCTAATAAATTCAATTGAACACATCTCTAATTTTATGATCATGCAAATATAAATTATGCATACCGCAACATATTGATTAATATTGATAGATACATGACTTCGATACCCGCAAAACGTAATGTATCTTCGAATAAAAGAAATTCTTTGCATTTTGAACTATTATACAATAAATTTTTAATGTTTAATCAACATATTCTAATGCATGAATCTGCACTGACTGTTTCATAACAATTATTTCCTTAGAAGAAAAATATTTTTACATAATTTTTGGCACTTTCATAACATGAATGAACTACGTACTATATTTCAAGCAGATTAAATCAATTTTACGTTGTGAACTATATATAATTTTTTTATTTCCACGTTTTCGCAATATAAAATCTATACATACATATTATTGTAACATTTTTAATAGTAAGAGGAAGAATGAAAATGTAAACAAGTCTTGCGAACGCATATCAATAATGAAAAAGTTTATTTAACAAAAACTGAAACCGCATTATTTATGCTTTCTGAATTGTTTTTATTTTCTTTATCAGATGAAAAATTTTTTTAATCAGCATAATCATGTATAAAAAAAGGTATAGAATGTAAACTATTTTAGTTTGTTAACCTTTTTAACAATATATTTTAATCTATCTGTTAATGTTGCTTTTGTTTTATAAATTGTGATCCAAAAAATTTAGGCCAGAAAAATTCGATGAATAGTTTACTAGAATGAATGCTTGAAAATCGCCTACATATTCCACTTGACTGAGATAATGCATATAAATCCCGACAGCACTGCTGATTTCTAATTCAGACAAGTAGCATATTCTTTTTTTTTGAAGATCAATCACGGGCAACTTTTTCATCTTCTTTTTAGAACAATACCGAAGAGCTTCATACAATATTAGTCATATATTCCTTGTTCCAAGAGAAACATTTCTTATTGATATATAAGTCATTTTATTTTTTGACTATTCACTTTTGTTTGAAGTGTGCATGGCCGACTATCATAGTGTGATAAATTCATAAAGGGTGCTTTGGTTCTCATGTTTTACTTGCAAACTACCTATTTTGAATAAAACCATCGTATTCATGTCGAGATAGCTTTTCATTCATTCCTCGCCATTTTCATATTTCTTTTTTTTCTTACAATTGTTAACATCTTACTAATTTCGATATTTTTTCTAATGTCAAAAATACTAACAAGACAATTTTTTATAAAACATTTGTTAACTTCAAACTTTTATTTACCATCTTTAAAACAAGATATTTTCGACCAATATTAGATTTTGCTAACATTTTTATTCGTCAATTGCTCGATATAGGAAGGTTGTCATATTTAGCCAACTTGAATTGAATTTCATTTACTAGCGCTAAGATGCAGGAAATCAATTCAGTAGCAACATCTCTATCTCATATATAATCCGTTTCACTAGCTTCGTATTCCATATAAAATGGTGAAAAAAATAAATTTTCTATGCTTTACTTTGTCGATCTTCGATGGTAAACTCTGGACTTTCAAAGACTCATCAATATATCTCCTGGTCTAATGTATGAACATTCCAATCATGTATAGATATGAGAAACATCGTTATCCGTTTCTTCGTAGGAGTAAAAAGTTGCACTAATTGAAAGATGACTAGAGAAAATTGATTGATCCCAAGTGACAACATTTTGTGTGACGCATAAGGCATCCGTATTGTACTTTTAACTCATATTTCACTGAGGTGAACAACTATGACTGTACTCTAGAACCTATAAGTCTTCAACTGCGCTATTTGTTACTGCAATGACTGATAGAACCTTTTTTTTGACTGTTGGATATGATTTCTTTTTACTATTTGTATACATTCAACGTCATACATGTGCATGTAAAAAGTACATTTTCTTTTGTATTCATACATATTTTTTTTTCGTTCAGATATGTACTATGTGCTATGACAGTGATTAGGTATTATTCATCACACATTCACCTGCAACTTGCAAATGTACTTTTTGCAACGTGAACCTATTTATATATAAATGAAGGAAAGAAAATATAGGTATCATATTTTTTCGCCACAACCGAGAACAAAAAAGATATACAAAAAGTACATTTTCTAATGATTCCTATTAAACACCGTTTTCATCACTTTATTTTACACTATACATGCTCCAAATATGAGAAAGTGGAAATGTCTTCGGGTTTAGATAGAGTATTAGTAGCAAAAATATATTACTTTAAACGAAATAATTATTTTATACTTTTCCGGAAACTCGAAACAAGCAGTTTGAGTATATCTTTTTTTCAACAAATAATGCAAACTAGAATTCAACGCTCACAAATCCAGTAATCCATAAAATGCATTATAAATGTATAACTAGACAGCAGAGAGCAAACATTTCTCTAAGAAATGAAAGATAAATTAAATAATAATATATACTCTATCAATACTGTGCCAAAGATCAATAACCATTATTACACATATATTTAGCCTGTTTAATTTTTCTTTCTTGTAGATTTTCAGTAAAATATATCTTTGGCAATGTTCATTCGACTATTTATCCTTTTCTTTGTTTGTTTTCATACTATTCTAATGGATACTAATTCTGAATCAGGTAAAACTTGATTTTATTTTATTTCACTTCATTTCATTTCATTTAGCTGCTCGATGTAAACGTCAAATTACTCAATCAACTGGGTGTCTTCTTACACCACAAGCTACAGAAGGTCCTTACTATTGGAATACAACAATAAGACAAAATATTACGTTTGTATTTTTATTCAGATATTCGTTTTTGAATATTTCTAGTATAATTATTTTTATTTTATATAGAGAAGGTAAATCTGGTATTCCATTTCGATTATCAATAGCTGTCATTGATACTAATAATTGTTCACCATTAGTCAATGCTTTAGTTGATTTATGGCATTGTGATGCAATAGGTATCTATTCTCATTATATTGCAGCTAGTCAAGGTATTTCAAATTCTCAAAATGATAATGAAGCATTCTTTCGAGGTATATTATACTTTATAAATTATTTTCATTAATAAATTCTTTTCTTTTTTAATGAATAAATAGGACTTGCTTTAACAAATGCTAATGGTATAGCTGTATTTGATACAATATATCCTGGTTGGTATTCAGGTCGAGCAACTCATATACATATAAAAGTTCATGTTGGTAGTAATGTAACAAGTAATTCAAGTGGAACATATTCTGGTGGACATGTATCTCATACAGGCCAATTATTTTTCAATGATACATTGACTGATTCAGTAGCATTAATTTCTCCTTATTCTACACATACAATTACACGTACACGTAATTCAGAAGATAATATATATGCATCAGCAAATGGATCGGTGACAATTGTTTCAATAATTCAAAATTCATTAAGTAATTATACTGGAATGGTAACAGTTGGTGTAAATTCAAGTGCTATTCCAGCAGCTGTTGGTGGTGGTGAAATGGGACCAGGTATTGGACAGATTCCACCTAATAGAGATAACTTTTCAATACCAGTGAGAAATATGACTGTTATAAGTCAAACGATAACAACTATCACAGGAGTAGCTTCTACTCTATTCGTTTCTTTTTCAACAGTACTATTTATGTTTTTATTACATATCTAAATATATACGATGTTTACAATTTTGTAAGTTATGAATTAATCTGAACGAAAATTCACAAATTTTCTAAGCATATTGACAAATAATTCATTTGAGAAATGATTAAATAAATTCATACAAATGTGAGAAAATAAATTAGTAGAAGTATAAAGAACTGTCATAGATTACTGTTAGGAGCGTTCGACATCTTAAATTTTTTTTCATAGATTTTTGTTCTTCTCTATGTTACAATTAACTTAATTGTTTTTAGCACATTTAAAGAATTCAGTTTTTTATAGAATAATTTTGTCAGAATTTATCAGATTAGTATTAAAGAGTGAGACGTTAAATTAATCAAGTGATGACGCAGATGTATCTATCTATTGACTTTTAGAAAAGTATCCAGTTTTTGTTTAAAACTTTGTTTGTTATTCACTTTAATCTTTGCATACGAAGCCCTTTTATTGATTGCACATCCTCTCTTCTCAGCTAGGGAATCTGTGATCGTTGCATGTTTCCTCTATTTTTTTTCTTCTTGACATATTTCAACTACGTAACTTATTGAAATTCACATTAATTAAAAATAACAAGAGAATCTATGTGATTTATATTATAGTTTTGATTAATTTGCTTTTAACTCTTTGAATGGAGTACTTTTTTTCCTATAAAAGCAATAAATTTATGGTATCACAATTAATTATACCTAAAAATGATTAACTACCATAGTAGTCATACTTTTTCTTGCTATAGAAGCATAACTAGAAAACTTTTGAATAGGAAATGAAACAAAACACCGAAAGAATCTACTTTCATATATCCAAATAATTCCATTCCTACTAAAATTGTGAAACCATATATATATATATATATATGAGCTCTACTCTTCAAACAATTAACAATTAGTTTATATTATATTTATTTTATGATTTTGCGTCAAAGACGAACAACAGACGATTGTATTAATAATATTTTTCAGCACTGATTATAACATATTGAGGTATGTATATACGATTGGATAAAGTCGATTCAGTCGGATTGATTCATTTGACTACGAGATTAACATTTATTGGTGCTATCTTTTGTCTCCGGCACACAAATTTTGTTAAATCATTTCGAAAACGTTTGGATGCTACTAGAAATATGTAGAAGTTTCCCTAAAAGAAAATATAGAATCGTTGAAAAGTACAAGATAACAGAATGTAAAATTACCGAATATTTAATATTAATAACAATCGTGACAATAGTAGATATAAGTAAATGAACATTTAATTGCTCTAAACTCTTCAATGCATTTGTTTTTGACAAAATATACATATGATAAATAGTGTATGGAAGGACACTAACTAGAATAATACTTATTTGTATTGAAACTAATTTAGTAAATTGTCGATTATATTGATATTGTTGACGACGTATAATAAGAGTACGCATGTTACGATAAGTTAAGAAACCGAATATAATAAAAATTGAAATAGGTAATGAAGTGAATGGAATAAGATAAAAAAACCATTCATAATACATTGATAAAGTTGGATTTGTATTGTCACATATTTTTCCTGTTGATGAATCTATAACATCGTAATAAATACAAGCTGGAATGCCATGTAAAGTACAAGTAACTGCAATAATATAGAGAAGACGTCGAGCAATTTTAATTGTACTCCAATTTCGAAGACGAAGATTACGTGAAGTAACCAAAAATTGATCGACTATAGTTAAACATTCTAATGATATTGTTGTCAATGAAATAATTATCGTTAAAAGAGCTTGAATTTTACAATAAGCAGGTGATATTATTGATAGATTAATGTCAAAAGCTGATATCGAAATACATGGTATAATAACAAGAAGAAGAAAAATTGAATTAAGTATTGATAATATCAAAAAATAAAATGTACATGGCGTTGATCGATAGTTTCGTACATTGGATAAAATAACAATAACGAGAATATTACCGGGAAATCCAACACCAAAAATGAAACTACTCATATAAATAGTTAACTTTTGTGCGATATACGTCAGTGATGAGAACATTTTCTTTTAAAAGTTACAATTATTTGTTTGAGCTTTAATAAGATACATATTCTATATTTATTAATTTTTTTTTATATAAGCAGAAACATCCACTTTTTCTTTATAATTACAAGATTAAATTTAATGTGTTAGTACTGTTAATATTATTGAGTTCAAAAGAAAAATATTATAATGACATGTCACATTTTTTCATTAAGATGATTTGAAAACTAAATTTTTTTTTAGCTTTTATCCGTTCGATGAATCACTGTTAACATCGTTTTACAGACATTCTAAAATCATCTGTAAATATACAAGAGAAAAATTTCTATGTGAAATTCTATTCATCAATATTTCTTTTACAATCTCAATATAATATTAGTAGTAGAGATACATTAATTCTGATTCCAATCCTTGGCTAGAAATGAACTGCAACTGGTTATACTCGAAATCGATGCATTCCTGATTAATAGAAACATTTTTTATTTAAAAATATATCAACGAAAACTTTATTCGTATCTATGATTTATAAAATATTTTGAATTAATATATATATATGTTTTAATAAAAAGAAATAATTTATATTAATTTTCTTTACAAAAAAAACCTACGTTCATAAAATGAATATGTGCTTGCTTATACTCTAATATTTGGTTATAATTAATTAATAAGCAATACATTTTAAAAAAAGAATTTGAATAAAACTAAACAGCACCATTCGTTGCCTCATTTTTAAATGCTGTACTTTCGTCAGTACTAAATTGAATTTCGAGTTGCGATCGTGTCAATGATCTTGATCTTCCACGTGAACTAAATAAAATAATTAAATACTTAAGATTATTTTTTTTTTCTTAATAAAAGAAAAATAATTTACGTAGTAAGTCCCATTCGTTCAACATCTTCGATTGTTTGAGGTAATGATCTATTAAATGTTTCAGGACAAATTGTAATAAATGCAACTGCAATTATCGAAGTAATACCAAAGACAAAAATCGGAAAATGTAGCCATGCTCGAGTCTAAATAAATTCATATAATATAAAAAAAAAGAAAATTAAAATTATTTACTAAAAGATCATTTGATAATGTTCCAGCAATAGCACCTAGTCGAGCAATCATTGAACAAATACCAATGCCTGTATTTCGAATTTGTGTAGGAAATAATTCATTAACATAAATATATATTATAGCATAAGAACCAGAAGCAAAAAATTTAAGAAAAATATTAACTATGAACATAAGAATGTGTTGAGCTTAATAAAACGAAAAATAGAGAAAATATATTTAAAAAGTTTTCAAATATATAAATACCATGACTATCTTTAATCATTAACATTTGAATAGGTATAACAAGAAATGCAAAAATTGCAAATCCCATTACAAACAAACTATATGTTGGTTTTCGTCCCCATCGATTAAGAACAATATGAGCGAAAAAGTAAGCAAAAATTTCTACAATTGCACCGGCTGCAAATGATATGTATGGATTAAGTAACCAAGCACCTGGAAGAATTTTATAGTTTTATTGAAAAAACAAAAAATTATTTACGTTTACCTGTATTTTGTGAAACACCATAAAAAACAAGATTTTGTACGAACCTACAGTATATTATAACACAAAGATAAATAAAAACTTTCGTTATATTATTACCATTGAAATGACATATTGAGTGTTATGATAAACATGGTTTTTGATCGAACTAAGGCCATAAATCCATGACCCTTTTTTGAAATGCGAGCTTCTTTCTAAAAAATAACAAGAAAAATAAATGCAACTTACATTTTTTTTAAACTAAATTATGATTAATCACCTTCTTTTCTTCAGTTACTAATTTCTCATATGCTACTGAATTAAAATTATTCTTATTTGTTTTAGCTATTTGACGAAGAATTTTTTCTGCTGCATGATAATGACCTTTCGATATAAGCCAACGTGGACTTTCTGGTAATACACTGAAAAATCAAAATAAAATAAAACAAATTCATTTTTATACAACTTACAAATAGAAAAATAAAAATGGTATTGATACTATAGCTAAAGCTATATGTAAAAGACGCCATGTTCGAAAGATATAAGCAAATGCTAATAGAATTAATTCACCAATTGCAAAAAAATATTCAATAACAATGCCGGTAAATAAACGTTGTTTTGGTCCAACTATAAATAAAATTTTACAAAATATCAAAAATATGGATTAAAGTCACTAACTAACCGATTTCTACACCTATAAATATAAATAAATATATACATTAAAGCATTTAAATCTTTTAGATTTGAATATATACCAATAACAAACCCGGTAAGAGCTATACCACGCGTTGCGCATGCTACTAAAAATCGACCGAATACAAAAAGTCCGTAACTTATTTCAAAACCGATGTGTTGTTGTGGTGCAAATGCACAAATAAAACTACCCAGACATATTAAAACAAAAGAAATACCCATAATGGGTCGCCGACCATATCTTTATATAAATATAAATCATTATTTTCAGAATTATTGCATGAATTTACCTATCAGATAAAACACCAAATATCAGTGACCCAATCATATAACCGAGAAAGAAAGTAGTTTGAGCAAAACTTTTGAATGAGACTCTCTTACAAACCATAGACCACTAAAAATAATAATTTGTATAATAAAACATTTTTTTAAAATTTTTTTAATGGAAACTAACCTGTTCAACCAATGTTGATTGATAATATGTTCGATCAAAAATAAAACTAGTACATGCTTTTAATGGTTCATCATTTTCCCAAAAATGCTTAGATTGATTTGTACTTTGATAACATCTTTGGCATTCATGTACAGAGATTTGTTTTTTATATTTACGACATTGAGATTCACTTGGAATATGTAGATGTATATCATTCGTAGGTATTTCAACGTCAGAAAAATCGTCTGCTGATGTCCGACAACGAAAAGATGGGATAGCGGCTGTGAATGACCATGTATAAACCATTATTGGAGGAAGCATATATGTTAAACATATTAAGAAATATTTTACTTTTTGATACCGACCAAATGTCCCAACAGTTTTGTAAAAGGTATCAAATTGCATTTTTGATTTGTATGACGTAAAACTAACAAGCCAGCTGATGATAAATCAACGAATGTACAAATAAGTATTCAGGATGGGTATACATGTTTGACTGATCTGTATCTTTTTTTGTTTTTTTTTTCGTCGTTCTGTACCCATTCTATATGTATCATTGTATTTAATCATTGATTATCACATTAGATTCTCAAGTTTAGTCATGCTAAACATTTTTTGTAACAAGTGAACCATACTTTCTTTTATCATAGCATTAACATGATTGGAAGATTTTTTAACTATTAACCATGTATTATAATAATGTATGATATTCACAATTCTATTTTTATTATATGTACTCATTAGATAAGATTTGTTTTTCAGTCAATAATATAATGATTTCATAAGAAAGATGGATAATAAAAAAATGTCCTTGGACAATCACTATTACATGCTTTTTAATAAGAAAACATACAAATATTTTGATTGCATAAAGAGTTGGAAATAAGCAATTATGACAACAAAGAGCTCAGAAAACACAAAAAAAGAGAATAACGTATATATTTTATAATTGTAAGTTCAAAAAGAAAAAAAAGATTAAATAATTGCACTTAAACACCCGATGATTCATTAGGTACAGTAATAAGTTGTTTACCATTTTGTAAATGTGTTTTAAATTGTTCAGCTATTGGATATTCTTTATATTCTCCATCACCAAATGGAACATTAACACTCATTTCTGATGATTTTGATGTTATAAATTCTGTATCAAGTGATGTATTTGATAAATAAATATGACAACCATCAGTTTTTTCAATTTGTATTGTTGGTACACGTTCAATAACTTGTGCTTTCATACTTTTACAATTTATAAATTCAACTAATGATACAGCCGATGTAAATTGAAGACCAACTTTTGTACATTGATCAAGTACAATAGAATTGACTTTACCTTCAACTACTATTGTTGAATTAGTACATTTATATATATAAATACTATGTTTCATGTTTGTGTCTGTTATTCGAAGATCATGTTTGCCTGTTTGATATTCAACTAACCATTTATTACCTTCAAGAGCTAATTTAGGTGGTCCACCTATTGTTGACTTTGGTATATTGACCGTCTAAAGAATATTCATTAGTGATTATAATAGAAGAAAAAATTTCATTTACTTGTGGTTTAGTGGCTATTTGGGGTGGTGGAGCTTTTCCAGGTTTAGGTGGTACAACTGGTTTTCCATCAATAAATTGTGTTGCACCTTTTTTTCCATGTGAAGAATCTCCATGCGATGTAGATTGATGTTCTAAAGAAAATTATAAAAATAATGTTCAAATAACTGACGTTTATTTGTACCTTGAATTTGTCTTAATTGTGGATTTTTATGTGTTTTAAGTTCATCAGGTACTTTTTTTAAATGAGATGTTGCGCCTTGGCCCAATGCATTGATAGAACTCATTAGCTCATTGCGGCTATTATCGGCAAGTGCACTGATAGTACTATCAAATAACATTGGAGGTGGTGGAGGCGGAGGTGGAGGAGGAGGTGGTGGAGGTGGACCACCAGCAACAGGCTTAGCGGTGGATACACTAACTGAACCAAAATTGTTTTTGCCTTGTGATGCCCATGCTATACCGGTAGTATGATGTTGTTTAACATACGCATGAAGATCATTTAATACTTTAATCCATAGTTTGACCCATTCAGCATGAGTAGCATCTTTTTCTTTGAATTCTTTTAATACACGATTTAAATAAAATTGAGCTGCCTCCGTCATATCTTTGATATGTGGACCAGGTGTTGGTGCAATAAGAATCCAACCAAGTGCTGGAATACCTTCAGAAACAGCTGATAAATGATTGAATAATGTTGATTTTCGATTTTTGCTTGTAAGATCTGTAAAAAAATGAATTATTTTCAATTATTATCTGTCTATATATTTTTTTCTAATAATTTATCTCAATCATACTTGTAATAGTTTCAATTTCGGTTGATTGTGGTTTAATTGCTTCCATAATTTGTTGATCACTCGGTTTTTTACTTTGTACAGCTTGCCTTAAAAATTGTTGTTGAGCATTAAAAAGAGATTCAACATGATTACTCATTGTAGCCAATTCGTCACCAATCTTTTGTGAAACAAGCAAAAATGGTTTGACCGATTCACTAATTAATGTATCATAATCACGTAATATAGATGAATTATCAATTTCATTGACCGAATGATCAATTACATTTGATTGACTACTAGAACCTGTAGATGATAGATGGCTAACAACAGATTCAAGCCGATTTGTTACAGCTTCAAGACGTTTCAGTTGATCATCCATTTCTAAAAAATGAAATAAATTCTAGTGACAGATGTGAAAAGGTCACTTGTCTAAACAGAAGAGAAAGAGAAAGAACAAGAGCTATTCTTCATTTTCTAATGAATAAAACAAAGACACATTAATATATACAATTTTTTTAATGTAAAAAAGATACGTCGAAAATAAAAATGGCAAATGAAATGATTCATTTCTATTAAACAATTCGAATGAAATGTGAAAACATACATTCGAAATAGTGCAATGCGAAAAAAAAGGATTGATAAGCAAAAAGAGAACGAAAAAATAACGATGTCATAAGTTACATATAGAATGTGATTTTATTCGGCAACAAAACGAAAGTATGTATGGTTTTTTTTTTATTCAGTTCTACTCGTTTAGAATTTCATTAGCAAAAAAATATATAACAAAAGTCACGAAGAAAGTGAATAAGAGAATAAAATAGAAAAAAAAAATTATCGATTTGACTCGTTATTTGACTAACCAAGTGACACAATGATATTTTTCGCAGAGGTCGCTTATTCACATTTGTCATTTAAATATGACAAATAAACGAATTTAATCATTCAAAATGAGACAACTCAATGAATCAGTTAATCAATAAAATGATATAATATTATCACCGTTTATTTTTAATCTAAGACTTGTTTACAAATAGAATATATCTTATTTAGATCTTTTTTGCATACACATATTTTGTATTAAATTAAATAAATACAAAGAAAAAAGAACAATCTTTTTCTAATTTTAAGCAGCACCAATAAGAATTTGTTGTTGTTGCTGTTGATGATGTTTTTGTTCATTTATATTTGACGAACGTATTATATTTTGTGGATGTTGTTGATTAATACGTTCAAATGCATCTATATATACTTGTTTTGAAAAACGTTTCCAAGCTTCATTTGTATGATATGTTTTATAGAAAACAGCATCATTTGGAAATGGAATTTCGCTTCGACGAACATTTTTTTTATATTGTTCAGATGCAAAATGTGTAAAAGATAATTTATTTAATAAAAGACATTCACATTCATTACTAACTAATGTTAATGCTGGTTGATTTGGAAATAACATATCTGTTAAACCCTACAATAAATCATTTTATCAAACATAATTATTAATAAATATTCTATTTTATAAATTAGATTTCAGCTAAATTCAAAGATATATTGTAGTAATTCTTTCCTTTTATCGTATTTCATATGTTCATTGTATAGGAATTGTACTAATCGTTTTCTTTTTTTAAAACAAATCAAAACTATACTTACAAAATGTTGACCTTCATTTAATGTCTTTACATGTACATATATCATTTTATCAGGATGAATTAATTTAGGTTTTTTAGGTATCTAATTCAAAAATCACAAAAGTTTTTTTTATTAATAAATATAATTCTGTTACTTTAGTTAATGATCGACTTCGTTTTGATAGTGCAGTTGCTGATGTTAATTTTGTCGTATCAGTATTTATTGATAATGCATCATAATCAATTAATTGTAATCGATCACGTTTATCAACTAAACCAGGAAATTTCTATAAAAAAATAAAAACGATACAAAAAAAAAATTCATAAATCAATTTATTTACTTTATTATCATTAGTAACACTTCGAGATGTTGTTGATAATGCTGATGAAATTCGTTGATCATCAATTGGTGAACGACGTAAACGACTTAAACGAAAATCAGCATCAAGTGTATTTGTATCTGTTATGGATTCATTAATATCACCACTAAGTTGAATTTCAGAAAATAATGTATGATTATCTCCTGCCGCTTCGTCTTCATTGTCAGCAGCTATACGAAATAAATTTTTTTTTATATTTAAAAAATACAAAAAAAAAGCAAACTTTTTTCATTTTCTATTCGATCGGAATCATTTTTTGTTGTTTCTTGTTTATGATCATTTGCATCAAGACGTTTCCATATAGCAAGTGAACCTTTTTTAACAACAAATATATGTTTCATACGTCGAGTATCTTTTGCAATGACTTCCGATGGTCTATATTAATAAAATTATTAAAAACTAAAAACAAAATAAAAAGCATGTTCCAATATACCCAAAATGACAATGTTGGATTGCATTTGGAATTTCATTCAAACGTTCAATAGGAAAACCACGTAAGAATGGTACATGATACCTGTAAAAACATGAAATAATTTTTAATTGTTGAAAAAAATCTTTTTTTTTTGTTTTACTTTAGAAATCGTAAATCATCTTTACTACAATGTCGATCATTAGTCATATAAATTGATTTAAAATCCTATACAAATCAATTAATTTGAAAATAATTGTATTAATATATCTATATTTACATCTTTCCATATAACTAATAATTCAAGTTTTGTTTCTGATGTAACAGTAAAATTTTGTGTGGAATCAGTCATTAAACCTTTCTCCTTCAATATAGAAGAAAAATAAATTTAGTTTTTAATATTAATGATAAGAAATAATCTTACTCCAAATGTACATCCTCTTGTTAAAACAGTCAATGTTTCAACATTACCATCAGCTGCTCGTTTATATGTTAGAACAGCTGAACCAGATAGGACTATATAAAAGCAAGCAGGTCGTTCACCTTGTCGAATAATTGTACGTCGTCCAGGATGACTAAAAATAAGAGGATTATATAGTTGACATATCAAATTCAATTATAACGGATTTCAAAAAATATTATTTATGATTATTTTCATTCTGCTTATTTAAAAGATACTTTCATTTGGTTAAAATTGAATCTGAATGAGATTTAAATAATAAAGACTTGAAATCATTTTTAGGATATTAAGGTCTTTCAATGTTTTTTTTGGGACTTCATTTTTGTATTACTCTGTAATACTTGAAGATTCCCTTAAATTCTCAATCCTTTCATTTAAATTTTTTCAACATTGATTTTTTTTAATTAAAAAACTGTATTCATTTGTGTCAATTGCAACTAATATCTACATTTAATTGAATTATCTGTCAAAAGAAATTGTCTGATAAAATAAGCATTTAGACATTACTCTTACCATTCATACCAAGCTTGCTGTAGTAATTGATTTTGTAATCCTTTTGGTAATCGTGTAAATGGTTTAATATCCGCTAAACATTTTCGAATCTAAATAGATATACAAAAAAAAAAGTTTATTGTCATGGTAACAAAACAATTGAAAGAAAAATGTTTTATGATAATACTGAATTTCAATTAGCATCATTTCATATAAAAAATCAAAATAATGATCATATTTATAAAAATGAAAATAATATTTTAATTAATAATCAATATAAACAAAAACAATCTACGATAAATATAATTTTAATTGGTGATAAAAATATTGGTAAATTAAAATTAATAAAACAATTTACTCAAAATATATTTCTACGAAAAAAATCTATTAAAAAATATGATAATTCAATAGATATTATTTATAAACTAAATAATCAATCGAATGAACAAAAACTTCACTTAAAATTCCATCATATTAATCTATCATATCAAAATAAAAATAATTTTATTTCTATTTATCCATCTGCTGATTGTCTTCTTTTTATTTATGATATTAATAATCAAATATCATTTAATCATTTAATTGATCGTTGTTTACCTTTGATTCAAAATAATCAAGCTGAACATATTTGTTCATATTCTTTAATTGGAATTAAACATAATAATTCTCGACAAGTTATACCTTCTCATATAGATACATTTGTTAAAAATTTTCAATTATTCTATTATGAAATAACATCAACAACTAACTATTATGAATTATTAAAAAATATTTTAGATAATTATTTTGAAATAAAATTAAAAGAAAAATAATTTTCATATGAAATCTCTTAATAAAATATCTCTATTAAGTTTTCGTCTATTAATAGATTATAAGAGAATCAAAAGTAGTCGATTTCAATGAAAATTTCATATTTTGAATTTCTTTCTAATTCAAAGGTGATTCATAAAAGCAAATTTATATAACATAAAAGTTTCAAATGTCTTAGTAAATATGTTTGCTCATTTTTCGAACATTTAAATGTAATTGAAGAAGATGGAAAGTAATTGGTTAGAACCAAATTTGATATTCTTTCTAAATATATCTTCAAAATTTTGCTATGCTTACGACTTGTCAGCTGTAAGATAATATTTCAAAAGTCAACTAATTTGTATTGAAATTGCTTCGATTATAATATAAAACTCGCGCACATGAAAAATTCTATATAGATGTAGTTTATGGCTTCTATTAAAGATTTACTCTAATCAATAAATTCCAAATAAGAAAAAAATTTAGAACAACAAATTCTCTCTTGTGAGCTATATTTAACGAAAAGTGAACAGAGATAGTGTGTCAAGAGTTTTTATTCGTAGATTAATTTAGATTAATCAATTACCTCATCAGCATTGTTAATATCACGTTCACCTGGTAGTTGTTTAAAAAATTCTTCGACTATAGGTAAAATTTCGATCTAAAAATTAAATGTTTATAAATATGAAACATTTCATTTTTTTTTGTTACTGATCGAATTTTAAAATTTGATTTGTCAAACATATATTTTTCTGATGGACCGGTTGCTTGCAAATAAGATTGATAAATCGCTGAAAGTTTTTTATTTCTATTAGAAAAAGAAAAAAAAAAAAAAGGAAAAAAAAGGTAAAAATTTCATATTTCCTTTTATTTTTATAAATACTTGTTTCGGGCAATTTTACACCAATAAATTGAGAATAAAATTAAATTGCTCGCTCGACGAAATATCAATGTTAATTTAGTTGGTGTAGGCTAAAAGAAAATATAGACAAAAGAATTAATCTAAAAAAAAAGAAAAGGAAAATATCTAATAAATCTACTCGAGACTCATATGGTGAATGAGCATTTGTTGAACGAATACTAAAACTTGAAACCATTGATGGATGTGCCATTTTTATACGTGATGAATGATCACTTGGAATAGTTGTACTTAAACTTGATGATATTTTTGTTCGATTTCCAACTGTTGTTGGTACATGACGATGTGGTGTTAAACGAAGAAGATTTTCAAAGAAATTTTTCATTGGATGTGATGTCGTTGATATCGGTAATGGAATAAAACCATAATAATTTTGAATTGGTGGTTGACTTTTTGAACGAAGTGATTGTTGTATTTGAGATTTATCAGGATGAACATTACCTGTTGTTGGTATTGATAAAGCGCTTGATAGCATGTTTAAAAAAAGCTAATCAAACTAAAAGTAAACATATTATAATGATAGTTACATAGGAAAATGTAAATTTATAAAAAGAAAATTTATCGTTATTTGACTTTTTGAGATTTTGTTTGATAAAATAGTTTTGTAGATATTTTTAGACTACTTCACAAATGTCAACATAAAGAATTTTATTCTCATATAATAGGAAGAAAAATGCAAATCAAATAGTATTAATTCAAAGCGAATTTTGAGTACAAAAATAATCGTATTATCATTGATTTAACGATAAAAATTAAATATTAAAATTTATCAAAAAAAATAATTTTATTGAAATTTAAATGAATATGATAGGAACTGGTTTTTTTTTCTTCAATAAAATTTGTAGAAAGCTTGGAAAAAATATTTTATATGATTATCAGATTACATTTCCTACTTGAAATATCCGTGTGACATTTGAGTACAAAATAAAAATTATACATTCAAATAGAATATTAATCAAGATTTTATCGATATATTTTTACTCACAGCAAAAAGGTATAATACGTTAACTTTTTTGATAAATATCTTGTTGTTATCTTTGATAAATTTTCACCGTTGTCGTTACTGATTGTGCTTTTCGTTTCGTTGACAAAGGAGGACAACCACTTTTTTAATCTCTCTTTTTTCTTGCTTTTTTTATGTTTGACGTTGTCATCACTAAATGATTGACAAAGGAAAAAAACGTATGAGAGAACGAGACAAACATCGTTTTCCACTCGAATTCAACGAAGAAAAAGAATATAACTAAATGTATGAAAAGTAACATCAACAATTGAGAAGTGTATTTTCGTGCCGATGGCAGAAAAAAAGGAGTTGACAATGTCGGTAACTGGCTTCTCACTCACAAAGACAAACATATTCTATCGTTAGACTTTGTTTCTTTTTTTTTTTCTTTAAATAGGTGACAATTTTTAGATGAATAAAATAAAAGAACACAATCTTTACAAAAGAAATGAAACAACACCGAAGTTGATTCTTAGAAGATTAAACAACAGATTTGAAGTATTAGGCGTTAACTGAAACAATATTATCAATTATACTCATTTACCGATGTGACCGACTTTATATCGCGATCATACTAGAAAAATAATTGAAATAATCAATTGATTTTTAAAAAAAGTGTTTAAAATAAGTAATGATTGAAATTAAATTTAATATAGACGATTAACAATTCTAACTACGAATATTGATTGAAAACAAAAATTATATTAAAATTTTATATAACAATCTTTAGACAAGTGACGTTCTAACACTACTTATCATTAAGATATTGTTTAAAATATTAAGTTATGCATGTTTAAATTTAAAAACTCAACTAGACGAATGAATTATAACAAGAAATTGTAATTAAACTAATGAATTTCTTTTGAAATTGCTATTATTTTTATAGAATAATACAATTTAAAAAACATGTAGATTACATTTAAGATGAATATCTCTGTTTTCTCTCAAGAAATCTATATTGAAATTCCTGTATCAAGATATATTATCACAACTTATTTTTCTGCATAATAGCTTAGTTGATCGACTTTATCATTATTGTTGATTGAAAAAATAGATTTCAAGGGTAAATCAGCATAAACAATAGTTGTTTGTTTAGTTAATTTACACTATTCAAACATATACTTTCAGCAAACAGTCTATTTATTATTCTATCATTCAGAAATTGACACCATCCTTGACTGTTCATTCATAGTAACTACTTGTTTCGAATATGCTAAATATTTCTACATCGAATATTCTATATTTTCAGAGATTCTATTATTTCTATTTATATGAGTATCAGAGTTTATTTAAAAACAAAAGAAATAGTTTGCCACAAAATTTAACATTGAAATAGATGAAACTAACATAAATTCTTCCATGAGACGAAAGAAAAAAGTCAGTACATAATATCAGAAATTGTTTTTTCTAATATTTTAAACAAATCAGCCTTGTTATTTTTAATTATAAGATAATTGTAGTAAAAAATGAAAGAAATATAATAAAATAAGATGTTGTTAAATGATAACTATTATTATAATATGAATTTGGATTTGAATTTCCATAACTATTATAATTATTATAATTTGTATCTTTATTTGGATACCAAGCATTTGCAGAATTTTGACTATATCGATTATAATTATTTGTATTTGGCCATAAATTATTATTATTATTAGTATTCATAGAAGCACCATAGGCATTACTGTTTGGTAATAAATTACTATTACTACCCATTGGTCCACCATAAGTATTACTGTTTGGTAATAAGTTACTATTGCTTCCCGCTGATCCACTATAGATATTAGTGTTTGGTGATTGATTGCTATTATAAGGATATTGATTATTATTTGTATTTGATAATGTACCATAAAGATCTTTATTAGTTAAAACTTGATTTGTATTTACTGGATAAGTCATTTGAGAATTTGATGAAGAATAAAATGAAGTACCAATGGATCCTTTAAATATAAATAAATAAAAAAAAATGTCGTTTTTTTTTAATATAAATAACCTGATGAGATAGGATTTCCGTTACTATCACGCATGATCGGATTTCCATTACTATCTCGTATAATCGGATTTCCATTTGTATCACGTAAAAATTGATTCGTACCACTAGCAGAATAAAAATTATTTCCATTATATAAAGAATTTAATGATGATTGATCATTTGTTCCATACAATTGCTGTTGTTGTGGGCGTTGTTGATTATATAAATTAACACTATTTAATGAATTTCCTGTATTTGATGACGATAAGATAGGATTGCCATAAAGATCTCGTGCGTCAGGGTTATTTAAACGTATACCTTGTATATTTGTATTTGCAGGATAATTATAGCCTGCAGGTGCACTTGCGCCTAAGTTTGCATTTGTACCATATAATGATCCTGATGTTTCACGACGACGACGACGATGACGACGATTTGCATTACCATGGATATCTAAATATAAATAAAGAGATGAATAATACATCAATGATTCAATTCAAGAGAATTTATGAATTTAAAAAAAAAACGTTTTTAAGTGAATAGGTACTTTGAGTCGTAGATTAAAACAACTGTCTACATAATCAGAAATGAAAAAGTTGATTGGACAATTTAAATCTCAAACATTCATTTTTTTTTATAGTTAAGATGGCTTAGATTAAGTAATTTTGATTGCTAGAAGACAAACACTTACCAATGATTAGTAATGATTGTAGAAGAAGTGAAACGATGATTATGTTAGTCCACCACATGATATATTATTTTCAAATAAAAATGCTGTTTTGTTTTGATAATCTATAAATAATAAGCAATAACATTTCATTTTAGATATAAAATAGAAGTTAAATCAAATGATGAAGTTGACACTTTGCTTACATTTAACGAGAGGTCATGTTCGACGACAGCTATAATTCTTTTTTTTTATCAAATGATAGACCGTGCACATATATACGTATTGATAGCAACTGCGTTATAACGAGATTTTTTTTGTACTCTACTCTCTCTCAACGTTTTTTCTCGTCTCAATGATTGTCATTAGTCCTTCTGTCCTACTGGGATGTACGACATAGGTACAACAACAATTTTTTTCTTTCTCTCATTCCTGTTTCTCCTTTTTTTTTCTTTTTTATTCTGTACATACATCTTGTAAAATACATATAATACTTCTTTTAACTGCAGTAGACTATTCGTCGAACTTTTTCTCCTTCTCCATTTCTCCTTCAAATGCCTACAAGCAATGCAATAATAAATATAATCATACAGGTCTTATGTGTCTGTACAGTTTTTGTTCGTTCGTTATTGCCTTTCCTATTATTTGAATAGAACTTTTTTTTGTTTCCTTATTGACGCAAGAGAATGAAATTGGTTGTACAGAATCATCGATTTTTTTTTCATAGGATGATCGGTATTTATATGTAATATATAGAGAAAAATTGTAATAGAATAATATTCTTACACTTGATTGTAAGAATAAATTAGTAATCATAAAAAAATATACCTTGAAAGAAACTTTATGATGCTGTATAATATAGAAAATTATTATCAAATAATTAAAAATAAATAATCGAATTAAGTGATAATTCTTTTTTCCAAGCCATATTGATTCTCAATAATAACAAATTGTATGATTTCAATACTTATTCAACCAACTTGAATTTAATTTAAAAAAAAGAATAGAAAAAAATTTTACAATTTAATATGTAAATAAATGAAAATTGTCTAGTTTATAAAATTATTTGAATGAAGTAAATTGTTGCAAGTACAAATGGAATAAGTCTTCTGAATACAAGCAACAATATATCATATATATAGAAATATTGTTGAATTTTTCACTTGCCTGGAAGATTATTCGGTACGGAGTTTCCGGTACGTATAGGTGAATTTGGTCCAATAAGATTACCATCAAGACTATCACTTAATCGTTCTTGAAAGGGAATATTTCGGAGTGCTCGATACCAAAAATAACCTGTATTAGTTAAACCATTACCTGTTCCACCTGTATAATATTGAGCACTGTTTCCTTGATTCCAATTAGGATATTGATTATTGAATCCTGTAGCTGTATACCCAATTACATTTGATCCAGGTCCATAGAATCCACTACCATAGGCACTGCCAAAAGTTGGATATTGATAAGTTTGACTTGCACCATTTTGATAGAAACCATTATAATTATATTGATTTGATCCAGAACCGTAAGAGTTTGTGTCATAAGGTTGGTCTCCACTATAGCCTGTATTGGGATAACCATAACCATAACCAGGAGCACTATAAAATGAGCCTGACGGATATGTTAAAGGAGCTGTTGGAGAATAAGAACTGGAATATGGATTTATATTTGAAATATAATAACTGGATGATGATAATTGACGTCGTTTGCGACGTGCACGAGCATCAACAACTATATGAATACATCATATTTATACTTATAGTCAAAAGTATCATGTCACAGAACTTACAAACTGATGAGAAGATTAAGAGTAATATAATCACTTTTAACATGGCCATTGCTTTACACGAACAAATATATCTGTGTATATATAGATTGAAATATACGTACAGTTATATTAAAGTTTATACAGATATTATTCTTGATTGGTTAGATTTTTCTCATTTTCTTTCTTCCGGCACAAAATGTGCATCGGTTCGTATAAAAAAAAATTTCGTTCGATTTTTTTTTCTTTTTTACTTGCACTATGCAAGCATTTTCTTCTATTTCGCCTGCCTTCATAAATAATTATATATGCATATGACCATATACTTTTATACTTTAAATTGTTGCTGCATATTCGTACGATTTATATTGATTGCAGTAGCTAAATTGATTCTTTTTTTCTTTTTGCATAGTTATAAAAAGAAAATATAAGTGTATTAAGCAACAAACATATACATGTACAAATAAAAGCTATTAAAATAAATTACACATTGGTTTTTTGTGTCCCATTAAGTAACAACATTTGAGTTTAAAATATTTATGCCTGAGTCGTGTTTGGAATCTATCAAAAGAAAATGATGATTATGATATCAATTACGCATTTTCTTGATTTACTAGATCATATGTATCCGGCGCCACTTTACCTTCACCTGTCATTTGCTTTAGGAAATCATATTTCTAAAAAAGAAATAATAATATGATAAATTTATTATTTTAGTCTTGTTTTAGTTTACGATATCTATATATTTAGTTGAATCATCTTGTGGAGTATCTTCTGTAAAAATCCTAGATGAAGTGCTGGGAGTCGGTGTGGGCGGAGACAGTGGTGTTTGCTAAAAATATAAAATGAAACCTAGCTAAATAAGGCAGCATAATTAATATTGGCACCAGAATATAAGACATCTAATTGTTTTTTGAATAACTTTTGATGGAAATAAAATAGAAGTCTGCAACATTTGGGATATGATAGTCAAGATTCAAGATCATATTTTTATAAGCAATAACTTTTCTAAGAAAGAGTACGAAATTTAGTTTTTCAGAGGATCTTTAAAAAACCACGCTGGCTTTTTGAAAATTATTATAGAAGTCTATTAAATTTTTTACATATTCAAAATTAGCATCAAAAACTGCGTCGATTCGTATATTTTTCTAGCCTATTAACGAGATAGTTTTTCGTCTAAAATTTATCTCTCGTCATCTTACAGGACCGTGTAAATAAATACATTCAGTCAAAAAAGATGGCGATTCCGAAAATAAAAAAAACAAATAGACTTCTGTAACAATTTTCAAAACATTAGCGTAGTTTTTCAAAGATCCCCTGGAAAACTGCTGATTTCTATCTTGTTCGTATCAAGAGTTATTCAAAAAACAACCAAATGCCTTATATTCTGGCGTTGATGATAGTTACATTCACCGGCCCATCGGTATAACGTTGAAGAAAAGGAACTGTAGTGGATTGATCTGGTGTTTCCTGAACAGAATAAAAAGTGAACTAATCATCAATACTGAAAAAAAAGTTTTATTATAAAGTTTTGCATTTTTAATATTTTTCAAAAGCAAACATTTCTTATACAGCTAATTAAAACAGTTCTTACAATAAAAAATGTTTTATTATCTATGCAAGTACTGATAAGTTTCAAGCAACTGACCTGCATATGTCTACCCAAATTTATTGATTTCGATTCCCTTGGTTTTTGTATCTATATGAGTTAAATTTAGTTATTATAAAATTATAATAATAAACAAAGATAAAATAATTCACTTCTCTTAAATCTCTTCTCTGTAGTATTGAAAAACTTACAGGATGTCGTCTTTTGACAAATTTGATTAAAAAAAATCTTAAATGAGAAACTTTTTAATTTTTTATATTTTGTTTTCGTTATACATACATGATTGGAATCAATACAATAATTATACCTATGAGAATAATTAGAAAAATCCATCTACCAATTGAATCTACTTATATATAATAAGATAAATTTAATAAATATTTATCACAAAAATACTTGAAGATGTTTTAATGGTTTTACATTCTTCTTCTTTAAATGATTCATCCGCTCGATCATAAAAACAACGAATACAAATTTTATATGTTGTCAATGGTTTAAGCTTATCAATAGGAATTGTTTGATTTGTTGTTTCGTCAATATCCTAATAAAAAGAATTTTTCTTTTCAAACATTTCACAATAATAGATTTCTAACTTGAGACGATATTTCCAATTCTTGATCATCAACTTCAGTAGAATGTCCAAAACATATACGTGAACTTATTGTTCCTGTACTATTATGATTAATACGAATAGTTAATTGTTTCGCTGTAATATCTTCTATTTTAAAATCGACTATAGTTGTATGTACTAAAAATAAAATATTTTATTTTACTTTTTTTTATATAATAATTTTTACTAGGTTCAATATAAAACCGATATACGGATGATCCAAAACGACTTAATGATATATTCACAGTCATAGAAGTTTCCTTTGGAATTGTATGACGATCTCGTGGTTCAAAACGAAAGATAAGTTCACCTGTATTGGTTATATTGAGTGTTGGCGGATAACGATAAGATGGTGTTCTGAATATAATCAAAGATATGAATTTTTCTTTTGTTGTTAAAATTATTAATTTAATTATACTCATGATATGATTCATAAAATTTGAAATGTTTTGGAAAATCATTTCGAAATGCACGTGCAATTATTGGTGCAAGAAATATACATTCAACATAACGACGATCATATGCTTTACAACGTTCTTTTAATTGAATAACACCAGGTTTTTCTATAAAAAAAAATTTTCATGAGATTTTTTAAATGAAAATTTCACGATCTTTTTTTTATTAAGTCAATGATATTAATTCTGTATTACATTGAATTTTATAAGAAATTGTTTTTATTTTTATGATGATAGATTTATGATTGTAAGTTTATCTATAGTAAAAATATAAAGATTTATGTTGTCATAAATAAGTTCACTTTTAAGTTTTAAAAGAACAAAATATTGAAGATATTACGAATATTTGAAGAAAAAAAAAATACACATCACAAATTGACTTAAGTATTTATCAAATATCTTCAATCAATACTTCATATTGTATAAAAGAAAATTTCATATTTAGTATATATATAAACTACATGTTAATCGTTCGAAATTTTTATAAAATTTATATTTACAAACATATCACTTTTATTCTCCTTATCTTAATACCTCCAATTATAAGATCAGCTGCTTGACCATAAGTAGCATTATTTTTCCAATGACAACTAATATGATTGATACCAATAAAACCATTTGGAAAGATATGAATACTTATTGTTGTAGAATTAATTTGTTTAGTTTTTAATTGAAATGCTGGAGATGCTACAATTGGTTTATCAATAGAAGCAACTAATTCATCTCGTTGTTTATTAATTTCAATTTGACTATTACAATAAAGAATACCTTCAGTATCATTCGAATTAAGCACCAATTCTAATGGTTCTAAATTGAAAAAAAAATATTATTAATTTAAATAAAAATAAAATTTTATTTAGTACCAATAATTGGCTCATTATCATGATGAAATTTGGATATATCATAATTACCAGATTCGTTTTGAGTATTAATAAATGATAAAATATTTATAAATATAATTGATTTTATTAAAAACATTAATTTATTGAATAATTGATAGAATGTTATTATGATAAAATTTATTCAAAAAGGAAAGCGTCACTATTTCGTTTATGATTCTTCAAAGAATGAATACTGTCTAGCTTTTTTTCTTTTGTCCTTGTATTTCAAACTATGTCAATACAAGAGTACAGCACGGAGAGGATGCAGGTTTTTCGGTGAGAATAAGACGAAAGAAAAAAAGAATATCTACTTTAACGTCATCGAACGTAGACAAAGCTTACAAACAAATATCTATTTTAATTCATTTTTCTTACACAACATAGTTTTAATGAATGAATTTAATAATTCATCTTCTTTTTTTTATTTTCCAGGATAAAAACAATAATTTCCTTTTTTAATAATCAATCTAATTAAAATATAAGAAAAAAATCAACATTGATGCAAACAGTCACGCAAGTTTCATAGAAAAAGAAAATGACGAATTTACTCTTCGCGGAAAATAAAGAATTTTATTCTTTCGAAGAATTAAATACTAATAAATAAATATAGTTATCATATTTATATATAGATAATAAAAAAACGTAAAACAATCTGACTATCACAGTCTTTCGAAGAAATTATAATTAGTCATATAATATTAGTTTTTATTAAAATTAGTTCGACTTGTTTTACAATCAATAAACATTGATTCATTAGTTAAGATAACACCTAAAGATTTAAGATGATCTTGACAAATTTCATTTGATTCATAAGCTAACATTCTAGTAACAAGTTCAACTGGAAATGTTGGAGAAAATCTTCAAATAAAATTTTAAAAAAAATCAAATTCATTTTTATCTTTTTATTTTTTAATACTAACCCCCAGATTAAAATCTGAATCATCTGTTTACGATAAGTATCAATAAAAAGATTTACTAAACAACAAGCAAGTTTAGGTAAAGATTTATAGAGTATAAATAATTGAATATAATCTTTTCGTCGAATAACAGAACAAAATGAAAGAACAATGTCAAAATTAGTTGTGTTTTTCGAAGATTTTCTTGCTTCATCAATATCAATTAAAATTCGATTTACTTCTAAAAGAAAAATACAAAAGATAAATAATAAATCCATCATATATAATTGTACATTCAGTATTTTCAAAAATTCTCTTCTATTACTGATTTGTCTGAAACATGGGTTTTTCTTTATCAAAAGATAACATCTGAAATTCTCAATGAAATCCTATATGATACAATTCAAAAATTATTTCTGACATATTTGAAAAAAGATGTACAGTAAAAACATGCACTTAACTATTATTTAATTCAGAGGAATGAAAGAACTCAAAAATGATTTATCTTTACAAAAAGGACACAGATTAAATTTGAAAATTGAATTTTCACAGAACAAGGCTAGATCTAACATAAGTCATCCGGGTAAAAAAAAATAGTATATTGACCATTTTTTGACATTTATCTCAAAAACTTGCTGTTGTATTATTTTTAGTAAAATTTTCGATAGTATCTTTTGGATAAAGAAAAAAGAATGTTCTAATCAAATGAATAATAAAGAAGAAATATTCATAATACTGAAAGTACAATTATTTATAGTGCATTCATTAATTTAAAAACTAATTTATTATATTACTTTTATAATCATTAATTAATAATGAATAAAGTAAACGGTAAATAAGAAATTCAATTAAATGAGTACTATTACAACCACTATCATATAACATTTCTATTTGTGTTTGACATTGATTAAACTGATCACGATCATTCTAAAAATGAAATATTTTCATATTAATAATAAAAAAATTTTTTAAATTTACCATTTCAAGTGCTATTCGAGCATTTTCTTCATAAACTAATACTGTAAAATCATTTCGTATTGATTGTACCATAAGATCTTGTCGAATACTTTTTAATTGATTACATATATATGACCAATCATTATTTGATTTATATTTATTTATAACAAAAGTAAATGCTTGTTCAAGAATTTTTAATGGTCGAATTGTTAATGGATCAGGAGCCTTAAATTGATGTTTTAGTATTAGAAAAAAAAGAAGAAAACAAAGAATTATTTTACACTTGTTAAACGAAGATAATTTTTTTCTAATTTTTCACATGTACCTATTATAGGTTGATTTATATCATTAATTGATTTTATCTAGATAATAAAATATTAAATTTTAATAAATTCAATAAATTATTTTACTGAATTATTTATTGGAGATATTGTTTCATTAGTAAATCGATTTCGTCGTTGTTCTAATCGTTTTTGTTCATCAAATTTTGAACTAATAAATAAAAAATAAATAGAAAAATCATATAAAAATTAAATTATTACTCTTTAGAATTCAACGATGATCGCATTTTCTATTTTGTTTAATATAAATTTTACAATTACTAATAAATTTTTTAATAGAAAAAAATAAGAAAATCTAGAAAATAAATTTATTTAATTCTATTAAAATTTAATATCAATTTTTTGAATGAATTTATTCCAAAAAAAAAAAAGATTCATAAATGAATTAAATATGAAATAGAACATAACTATTATCAATTTTTGTTATCTTTTGAAATACGCTGTTGGATTGATAATTCATGATATACATTAGATAAATTTAAATTTCATTAATTAATAAAATTCTTTTGATGAACAATAGATTCTTATACTCAAGTATGATAAACATCATTCATACTTTACAGATGTCATAATTATTTAAACAGGTTTCTAACTGGTTAACTAGAACCTCCAATCATTGAATACATTGCTTACTTTTTTAGTACTGAAAGTGGGAAAGAAGAATAAGAAAAAAGAAAGGTTATACTGTTGTATGTGATCAAGCAGCAAAATTCACAAAATGAACATCTTCTTTTCATCAAAATTAAAATAAAAAATTTATTTATTTTCGTTTATTTTTCTTTTTCTTTTCAAAATTAATATCTCATTGTATTGTACAGTAAACTAATATTAATTAATATCTTCTTTCATATCAATAGATCCTTATTAATTTTAACTAATTTTGAATATATTCATCAGATCTAAAAACTAGACAAGAGTCACTTGATATTCTACCTATAATTCTAAAAAAGAATATTAAGCATCTGTTGTATTTGACTGCTCAATGTATGGTGGAGAAAGAAAAGAAAAAAAAACAGAACAATTAGCTTGTTCTTCTTAGTTATTCATATGCCTTTTTTTAGGAAGGGGCTACTCGTGCTATCTACACTGATGATTCTTTTTCTCACAATCTTTTTTTTCTTTTTCTTTGCGATTTGGTCGTATAGAAGACGATGAAAGACACACAAGCGCATTTTTTTCTTTTTCTCTCTATGTGTACGCTGTTGTTGCAGAAAAATATCGGGTAAAAAAAAAAAAACGAACGTTGTCGTTGTCGACGAGACAAAAGCGAGTTTATAACAGGAATCAATTCTTTTCTTTTTTCCTATATGTGTATGTATATTTTTTACAAGTTGATGAAGATATTAAAGCTATTAAGTTTTTTTTTTTTTGAGTAAAAGAAATCAGAAATACATAAAAAAAAAGAAAATATTTTATTTTTATTTATTTCTTCCTAGTTATATCGAATAATGAAAATATATGTATTTTTTCTTTTTTCTTTTTTCTTAATAGGTATTTGGCGTTTTATTCTTATCATATTAGTTACCTGATGAATTATCTTGTCAAAGGATTAGTAGATATATTCATCGCTTGACTGGCTTTATTTATCGTTTCGCTTTTTTTTTATTTCGTATATAAATATATATATATATATATATATATATACATGGAGAAAAAAAAAGAATTGATGTATTTTTAAGGTTACTATTAGCAAGCGAACAGATGTATGAATCATGATATTGTTGTTTTTTTCTCTTATGTTCTTTGGTATTGGCGTCATGTAATATTTTTCTTTCAGATAGATTTATTTATTTATTTATTAATCAGACGATTTATTTATTATTTGACAGAGAAACACGCGACGCATTTGCTCACCTATACATATACATATACATATTGAGTCTGCCCCCGCTTTATTTATTTTTCAATACAAGGTTACAAAGCGACTTACTAATATAATTTCAAAATCCGATATATTACTTCGTTATACATATAAATATATATATATATATACAGTTGCTTACAAGAAATTCAATTGAAAAAATAGTATTCTATTATAAAACGAATGTCAAAAGGAAAAACGTTTATGTTTTATTGATAATTTTTATGACCAAATGGTGATGCTTGCTATTGTCAGAATGAACCATCTGACAAAAACGAGTACAATTGTTACAATTTCAAATCCATCATTAATGAACGATGATCAAACACCATCAATTGTTAATAATGAAAAAATGCTTCTTATTAATGGAAATATATCCCAAGAACCAACAACACCATGTGTATTAAATACACCAAATACTTGTACAAAAAATTCAACATTTTTTTATGAAATGCCACCTAATATACATATACCAACATTAACGGGTGAGAGAATTTTCTTTTTTAGAATCTATATAATTTATTAAATTAAGAACGAAGAAAAAACAATATTTGAAATTTTTCTAATATATATATATATATATACAAACAGTTGGTTTTTTTTTCTTTTGTCCTTTCATCATGTCACTTTATTGTAATTATTCGAGGAAAACAAAATAAGTATCAGATATTTTTAGTAAATATTGTTTGATGTATCATCTGTATCTATCGGTCATCTAAACTATCTTCAGTAATGCAGTGTTATCAACTATATATATATATATATATATAATTGTAACGACAGTTGGATAATGATTATCATAAGAAAATGTCAAATGTCGATATGGTTAATTTATGTTATCTAACGTTTCACTATAGAAACTAGTAGTCGTCAAGTGTGTATATATGTATGTATGTCATATTCAAGGTTTTTCTATCTTGTTGTATTTGTACATATTCTAATATGATTTCGTCGAGTCCATTCATTCTTATTTGTATTATAACATATTCATTGTTTTGTTTTGTTTTTTTTTGCGTTTGGTAAAAAAATAGAAAATTAGTATTCTAATCACGTACCTGTCACTCATTAGGTTTAATAGAGAATAAACAAGTTTTAATGTCCTTGAATATCTATTTTTGTTTGATATCGTTTTGAATTTATGGATAATTGTATTAATAAAAGCAGAAAATGACAATAACAAAAACAAGTCAGTTCAGAATAATAAATAGACAGTCGATCGAGATGATCTGTGTCTCGTTAGGAATAATATCAGAGCACAAGTCATGTCTGTTATTTTGTAAGAGTGCAAAAGAAAGAAAACCTTGGTACAGATAATGATTAACAACATAAGCAAGTAGCATTTATGATGAAGGGTAACAACACTTTTTCAGTCAGTTGTTATTTTCTATTCTATTTAAAATGAATATCTATTTTCTATAACAAATAATTGTAAGTAATAAATTGTATTTGATATTTATTGGTATTAGTATTTGTTAATTTAATTTTTTCTTTTTCTTTTTTTTTTATTGTTCTATTGTGTCATCAACAGGTTAATATTTGTCAATGTGTCTTTATTTGAAGATAAGATGATGATTATCTTTTGATTATCATATTGAGAATCTGTTTAAATTCTTATTTTTTCTTTTCTCCTTCTTCTTCTTCTTCTTCTTCTTCTTCTTCTTCGGATTTATATTATCGATCTCGATCCGAATGAATAAAGAAAAAAAGGAAATCCTCGAACTTCTTTCGTCTTCGTTGAACTCCTATTACTATCAAGTGTATAATCCACCTTTGCGATAGAGAAAGAATTGTAAAAGGGCGTGTTTGCGCTGAGCTTGCTGCTTTTGTTGACACGAGGTCTTAGCACAACGAGGACGATTCGCTCGTTTCTACTACTTTAATTGATGTTACTACAGCTCTTCTTTTTAGGGTCGATCGAAAAGAAAAGGTTTCATCATCAAGTAGAATAGCACCAGCCGAAAAGAAGAAGGAGAACGCGAGAAAGAGAAACACAAGAGAGAGAGAGAGGGAGAAGGAGAAAAAGGACAAAAAAAAAAAGCGTTTATCCGTCATTATCATTCAATTGTAATCGTTCGTTCATTCGGTGTTATTTCCGTTGACGAACTAGAAACAGGTATGTCTGATGATTTTGATCCAATATTATTAAGTATAGATGAAGAAAATATTGTCCATGATGCTTGTGTAAAATAAGAAAATGGTTCACCAATAGATGGTTTAAGTGCGTTTAAATTGAATTTATAAGCGAATGGATTAAAAAAGAATTTCGATTCTTTATTTATTGTTGATGAAACAATTAATGATGATGGATTTGATGTTGGCATATATTCTTTTTTTCTTCGTTTTTTTTTATATTAAAAATAATGGCGCATAACATTATTTTTTCTTATTGAATTTATAAGAAGTTTTTAAAATGGTATTAAGAATAGAATAAATTTTTATTTATTCATTTATATGATCAAACAAACGTGCTTAAAGTGAAAACATTAGTCATTCTCATCAATACATATACTTCGGGCATCTATTGATTTGACAGTACATATCAAAAACGTCTAATCGATCTCATTCTATTCATATATTCTCTTTTTTTTTTATTATTCTCGCACCAAAATAACAATACATTATATTTTATATGTTTAGAGACACAATTACCAACTGTCTCAATACTTTCTCAACCATTAACAGCAGCAACACCACCACCTTCATTACTATCAGATTCATCGTCTTCTATTGATATATTAGCATCTCATCAAAATTCTTCAAATCATCTTTTATCATCATCACCATCATCAATTCCATCGATAATTGTTACTAATAATTCGAAATTATCAAACGTTGTTGATGTATCGTCAACATCATCATCCGATATCAATGACGATACAACAATGCAACTACCACGTAGTTTAATTAATGAAAATAAACCATTTCCATTAAATTTACAATTAAAAAAACCTATTCCACATATAACAACAACAACATCACCACCATCATCATCATCATCATCAAAAACTTTAATTGAAAATTCAAATTTAGGTGATACAAATAATAATAACGCTCTTGAGACAGCACGTGTTCATGACGAAATTCACGCATTATTAACATCAAATCCAGTTGTTGCAGATTATAATATCAATTCATCGAACAGTACATCATCAGTATCAAATTCCGTAACAGTACCATCATCAATATCAACAAGTGAAACAGCAATGAATTATGTAGATCCATCTCATTATGTTTCATATGGAACTAACCAACCACCTCCGTCCTATCATGAAGCTGTTATTAAACCACCAACATCAGTTAATAATTATATGCCAACCATGAATTTAAATGGTAGTCTTTCATATGGAAAATCAAGTGGAACAAATGAATGGAACAATCCATCCAATAATACATTTAATTTACAAGTACCATCATCATCATCTTGTATAAAAGATGAGCCACAAGATTATCCATCAACAGTTGCTAATGGTCAAACAATGCATTTTGTTAAACCAAAAACTTATACAAATAGACCATCAAAAACTCCATTGCATGAAAGACCATTTTCATGTCCTATTGAACATTGTCCAAGACGATTTTCACGATCAGATGAATTGACAAGGTATTAAAATAAAACAGAACAATATTATTTGATTTTATTCTATGCATATTTTTTTTTTCTCCAGACATATTCGAATTCATACGGGAGATAAACCATTTCATTGTAAAATTTGTGCTCGAGCATTTTCAAGATCTGATCATTTAACAACACATATTCGAACACATACTGGAGGTATATATAAAAGAAAGAAAAACTCATTATACAAGAATATTAAATTTATATGACTTATTTTTTTTTTAAGAAAAACCATTTTCTTGTGATACATGCGGTCGTCGCTTTGCTCGATCTGATGAACGTAAACGTCATGGAAAAGTTCACCAAAAATCTCGTAATACAAATATAATTCAACATTCATCAACAAAATCACCACAACAATTAAATTCATTAACAATTTTATCTAATAGTTTAATCCCAAGTATGAATGATGATGATGATGGAACTAATGATGATATTGGTGATGATATTGATGATAGTTCATCACATAGTGCTAATGATTCATCTGAACAACAACAACAACAATATCAAGGTCAATCACATTCAATTCATTTATCTACTCATTG